>DWLR01000611.1:0-23831 GCA_018246295.1 Papilio alexanor hazarajatica | reverse complement strand
TCTTGGGTGGGAATCGAACCCACGACCTGCGGCGCGACAGGCAAGTGTCTTTGCCACTGCGCCAACCGGTCAGTCACGAGACTAATCAACAATTATTTTGAAAATTACAAAAATACCCAGTGATATGACTATTCATTTTTTTTCTTATCTTGAATTGACTTACTTTTACCATTATTATAAATTTATGATATTTGTCAAATTAAGTTCATTATTAAGTTTTTATTCGTAAATTAAAATCTTAAAAAGGTTTTACTTAACAAATTTAATCACGAAAATATACTAATTAAATTATTGTATTTCTAAATTAGAATTAAGTTTGTTTATAATGTTATGTTTTCATAAATTTAGTATTATAATTGACTTACTACTACAATACGGGTTAATTGCATATTTTACATTATCTGTATCCGCTCTTTCAAACATTCATTCGCTTTCTTGTAAACAAGTCAGTTGTTCCCTCACTAATTATGCACAGATAAATGACGCGTCATAAAAAGTGACGTAAGGTTAGAAATGTACATTTTAACGGAAATGTTGTAATTGTGTGGAAATTGTGATATTAAATTAAGTGAAATTGTGTACTATGGAAACCTAATTCTATAAAGTGTTATGGGAAAAGGTTAGTTTCCGTAAATATTCTGGAATTTATGATAAATTTAGCGTAAAAGATGAGTTGTCATCATTGTTATTGTTATTGGGGTTTTGATCGGAACGAAGTATAGTATATTTCCTGCATATTGTTTTATGACACTATTAAAATTATTCTACTTATTGTCGGTAGAACTGACATTATTTGATGTACAGAAGAAGGAACTTTTTTTTTCATAATTTTAAGTACATTTAAATCAATAAAAAGTTTCTGTCTATTTCGAGTCCCACAGAAAAGTAATTTACGAAAGTAATATCGGACCCTATGCTTTCTAAATTGTCATTAGAAGGCGGAGATGGGGACAGATTATTCCCATTCGGGGTTGGATAGTGGAAATAATCGTCGCTTGATTGAAATTACTAGTTTTTAATAAGAGTCTTTGAATGGATCCGATGAGGCTATTACCACTTATTGAGGCCTTTGTTGTGCCCTCGACAGAACGTCACCCTCAGTGTTTTGGTCACAACTGTTACGTGAGAATAATATTAATATCAACCAAATTATAATTTATTTAATGATTATGAATGGATTGAGCTTAATATAAAAATAATTTGGACTCACATAAAACGATATTTATCACAAAAATACCCGGTATCCATATGTCTCTCGCCAATCATCGTTCTCGTAAACATTTTCCTACGTTTCAATGTGGTCAGCACGCCACGTTTCTTACTTCCACGCCGTTTCATCAGTCGTCATCTCAGTAATCACTACTTATAATCCTATGTCTCCCACCAATAACGATTTGAAATCACTTAAAGTTACCAATTTAGTACAGATCCTTATCATAACGCGATATGAACTTGGGGTCGATTCTGTAAGAAGTCGAGGCTTGATTATGTTGCCGTGTGTACGGAATGGCCGGCAATTTGAATACATTAGACGGCGTTGCTTTGGAAATTTGGCGAAAATTACGAACCCCCTCCCCCTCCATTGCATCCACCCATCAGCTTAATATTCATGAGAAAATATTATATTATCGATTAAACATGTTCTCTAAGCACGCAAACGCACAAATGATACACTCGTTTTATTTCAACAATGTTTGACTGTAAAAATTTCTTGTATCATATAATAATAATTATTATTATAGATTACATTAATTGTGACCAGAGAGCCACAACTCTCGATAACAGATAAGTTAAGAAAATATGTATATTTTGTTATTTGTAATTATAAAAAATATCCGTTTCAATTTACCTAAGAAAATTGAAGGAATCTCCTGGAGTAGCAAATAAACTGAATTAAAAAAAAAACAAACAATGCAATTTGTCGTTCGATATTTCCGTCTATGCGTTGTATCAAACTGTAGGTAATAAAATTTCAATTAAATCAATGTCCGATAAGCTCTTATGATAATTCTACAAATTATATTGCATACGACCACTGTATTGTTAAAGAATAACTCGTGCATAGTTGTTTCTCCGTATGAAGGAAACAGCAAATGAATTACGAATGCACAATCGATAGTGTTGGAAAAAAGACGATAAAAATTCCTTCGAACTCCCGCAGCGTGGAAATCAAAGAGCATTGTGATTCCGGGCGTAATTTCACACCCCTTAGTGCAACATTTACATTTATATGAAGAAATCGCTCCCCACCCACCTGATGGAATTGATGTTGTAAATAATATAAATCTTCACTCAAGAACTGATTCTACATTAGGGAATCTACATACGATGATTAATTCTACATTAACGCTTTCGGTTTTTAAATTATTGAATAAGATAAACAATCTATTGTCGTTATTTTTAACAACCTATTGCTTCCGATTAGATTCTAAGAGCATTGTAAGCTTACAGTTAACAGAGCTTACATAATATTATAAAACGTTATCTCACTTTACTTCTCAGATAGCAGTTTTTAATTTAGTAACACAGCTATATACAGATGGTGCATCTAGTAACGTTGAAAGACAAATCCATAAATCGAACAGACTGTGTGAACTGCAGTTGAAACGTAGTCAATGTGTTGTTTAACCTTGCACAGCCGCTGGCGACCTGCCTGAGCTCTGAGTAATGGCAGAGAGCACAAGCCACGCGAGCCACGACGACAGTAAATGCCTGCTACTTTTTATTCACTTTTACTTTAACAAACTTATTTCTCGTCAATTCCCATTTTTTAGTAACTTATTTTTTTTGGTAATTAAAAAATACTATACAATAAAGGGAGTATAAGGCTACCGTTGATAAATTTAAAGAATAAATTGGAAAGTTTTGAATCAGTCGTCTAGTTACTTAGAATTAAAAATAAAATAAGTGAAAAAATATATTACCTTCCTTGAGAAGTTATTCCATCGTTTGACGCATATGAGTTTCTCATAACAGTTGGATCTTCCAAATCTTTTCCACGTTGGTCGGGTTCATTAGTTGGATGTAGTTTTTAGCAACGGGTTACAGTAATGCTAAGTGTCGTACATAAATGTACATCTACGAATTTATTCAATTTAAGTTGTCCTAAATGGTAATACATAAAACATATAGATAATTATTATAAGTAATAGTAAATTAGAATCCATCTCAGCCTATGATCGTCGACTGCTGGAAATAGGCCTCCCCCATTGATCGCATCATTGGGGGAATATAGGTTGGTGATCGCAGTAGTTCCACTGTGTTAAGAAAAGGACGCTGCTGCCCGTCCTCCGGTGGTCTTTACATCTAGGCACAAGACAAATAAACATGTGCATGCACACAAATGTTTGTCCTGGGTGGGAATCGAACCCACGACCTCCGGCGTGAAAGGCAAGCATCTTACCAATCAACTTACCCATAGATAATTAGAATTTACTTGAAAGAAAAACGTAAATAGATACATACAATGCAACAAAAATTACTTCCATATTGACATATACTCCTAACGTAGTTCACAGAATGTCAAACATTGATCAAACATAGTTAACAAGCGTTCAAAAATCACATCAATCTGTGCCCAAACAAACAATCGCCGGGATTTATTGTAAAGGTAATTACACACGAGCGATGTGCCGCGCGGTGCCGTGAGTTATGCCGTCGCCAAACCACATGCCAGATATCGGATATTATTTTACGTGGCGAGGGCGTCATACCCCATAACACATGACGTAGGTTACCTTAATGAGCTCACGGATTATTGTGTCTAATAAATTGTCAGAAAACTAAGTCAAAATTATAGGTAATATAAACTTACCTACTGTTATTAATAAATATATTGGTTTTCATATTAACATTTTATTTGGCTATTCTTTTATATACATAAATCTATAAAAAATATAGAATAAACAAAAAATATAGAATGCACAAACCTGCGTCCACCTTTACATCGAATTATTTTGCAACCATGGATGTATTGCATTTCATTTAATCTAACAGATCAAAGCTGCGACAGTTTCAGTGAAAATGGCAATTAATTGAAACAATTACATTTTTTTTAAATTAACGTACGACATATTACATTATTTGGTGTTATAAGCCTTTGACTGTTTCTGTCATCTTTGTGCACATACTATACGAAATATAAAGAGAGATTTATATGAAGTTAAATATTTTAAATTTCAAACAACAAAGCAATTTCGAAAATCCATTAAACAAAGTATACACGATTCACACTCCAGACCCTCTAGAGTAATGACATACAAAACGAGTACAGAGCGTGTTAAGAAGGATCTCACAGACAACAGCAAATTTCAATTTGTGCAAACCGCAATGAGAGAGCACAGGATTACCACGACACTGTGCTGCCGCCATGGGAGCTACGAATTCTTAACGCAATCTGTAGTATTATAAATTGAATTGTTTTTAATAATTTAAGAAATAAATCTATTACAATTGTCAATAATTTTCCAAAAAGGCTGTTCATCTTAATAATCACCAGTTTAAAAATATTTCATTTTTAATTATTCAATTCTCAGTTGTAATTAATATCAAGTGAAAGATTTTATTGGTTACCACAACATATATTTTTTTCCGATAGATGTTTCCGGAAAACTTGTCCAATATCTTCCCAAACATTCAGACTTATAACCTTCGGTTTGACGTTAGCTGTATACACTTGATATGGCAATTCCTTTACTGAATAAATAATTCATTTGTTAAGTTGTATCGTTAACCAACATTGTTATGCTCGTCGATATGCCATTCTAAACTCCATCACTATGACATTAAAGTGCTTGTTCGACTAAAACTAGTTTTTCTTCTTCTATAAATGACGACATTTGTGATTCTCAGTTAAAAGCGTTTCGGTTTTGAAACGTAATTTTACGCTAAGTGTATATTGATATGGTAATAAATAATGAACCCTTGGTATATTATTTAAGTTATTTTTTTTAATAAGCACTTAAAGAAACAAGAAAGACACAATGCGTCAAAAGCCTAATGTTTAAGGGTACGGACAACCGATCATAAGGTCCTGGGTTCAAATCCACCATTCTACTGTTGCCATGAACCATATCCTAGCACAAGCTTTAACTTTAGTTCAAATGGTCAAAAAATATTAGTTAAATGCTTCAATAATCTACTAATATTAAAAAGCATAATTTTTACATTAATTACAGCTAAGAACCACCTCGATTACACCATCTTTGAATCAGAAAACCTATTCTAAATCGGTAAATATGAATATTTAATTCAGAATAAATGATGAACATATGAACTACCACATTTTTTGGCTAAACTATTTTTTTTTTCTCTATAAAATTGACATTTACAAAGCTTCTTTATTTGTGAGTTGTCAACAAGTAGTCAATATCAGTTGTACAGTAGTGCAACGCAAACGAAACAATACCCACAACTAGTAGATAGCTTTGAGCGCTATCAGGTCCAATGACACACGGTTGTCAAAACAAATAAAAAGTATATTTCTTTTTCATCTTGCATTTTTTTTTACTTTACAGCTTCTAAATTAACCTTACTAGAGCATTTTATTTTATACTAGCTGTTGCCCGCGACCTTGTCCGCCTAGAATTCAATATTGATGTATCAATATGTAAACATATATTACATATATCTGGGTGAAAAACGTTCCGCGGGAACCGTACATGTTCCAGACTATAATCTATCTCTGTGCCTAATTTCGTCTGCATCTGTTCAGATGGTGTGGAGTTACGTGGTGGCAAACGTCCATCTAAACATTCTCATTTATAATGTAATGATATTTTTTACCATTCGTAATTTTTTTATGTAATGAAAACTATCCTATATCCTTCCCAGTACCTTAAAGAATATGTGTACAAAGTTTAATGATGATCGGTCCCCTCCCCCCCCCCCTCCTTATACACCTTAACCTTTTTTTCGCAATAAAATGTAGCATATTTCATTTCCTAAGGTCAAATCTATCGTACCAAATTTCCTCAAAATCGGTTTAGTGATTTACGTACAGACGTAACAGACAGACAGACAGAGCTACTTTCGTATTTACAATATTAGTGGGGATTACGAAGGAAGAACTTAACTACTAACTTATATATTCAGTTATAAATATTACCTAACCTAAATAAATAAAAAAGAAAATAATCATTTTATTGCACACAACAACCTAACAAAGTGCATAACCAAAAAGAGACAGTTATCTTGAATTAAGTTTCAGTTTAATCACTACCAAAATGTCACCTAAAATTAGGACGCCCTTAAAAGATATGGACTCGATATTTGTCCTTTTAGAGCTAAGTGACGGTTCAGATGTAGCATTATTATACAGTTGATTAAATAATTAATCAAATTTTACTTAAATCGCCACATACTTTTAGTGGGACGGGATTTTTTACCCAATATGTGACAGACTTCTTAAAAGATTAAGATTATCAATATATCCAAGAATACTTGATTATTTTTGAGGAGTAAAAAAGAACACATTTTGAAAAATCTGATAACAGGTGTGAATATTACTTTTTAAATTTACGAAATCTTATTTTTTATTATTTTATGACATCTAGAGACCTTGTAAGCAACATTGTAAAAAAAATTTTACCCGCTTTGTAATAAACACGCAATCCCGTACAACCGAATCGTCCAGCCTAAGTAGAACCATAATCAGCCCACTTGAAAATATAGATCGAAAGTCAAGTTACATTGGCATTTTCAAAATGTCTATTTTTAACTATGTATTATCTTTGAACCATCGTCATTTTATAGAATATCATATATAGTAACTTAAGTTTCATCCCAATCAAAAATCCCAATCAAATGGTCAACGTAGCACTTTAAATTGATATAACTTTTTTATTTAGCACCGATTTAGATGAAATAAAAACTTAATCTAACGATTGAAGCTAATTACTATACATTGGTGAAAACCGCATACAAATCGGTTAAGCTGTTTCGCGAACAATGTAACAGACAAATAGACAAAAATTTAAAAATTCGTTGTTTTGAGTTCTATACCATTGGTAAATACCCCCTGTAATAGTTTTGCTAATTTATTTTCCATGTACAGACACCGATCAGTTACGATTTTATTAAATGTATGGATCAAGATTGCACTAAAACTCTCACACAACTCACATATAATGTATGGAATATAGAACAGTTCGTTTAGTGACAGAACGTTTAGTAAAATAGCTCAAGTATTTCGTTTTTGTATTTCGAAATTTAATTTTTTATGCAAAATATTGAAACTAAATAAGTAGAATAACATTAGTAAATTAGATTTCATTTAGTGAAATTATTATTGATTGCTTAAGTTTTCTTGAAAATACGCTTGGGAAAAATAATTACGTATTTCGGATATAAAACACAAAGCTCTACAACCCTGATCTAAGATGGCGGCCGGAGATATATTGACGAGCGTTCAGAAACGACGTTGACAGAGCGCGCAGGAACGCGCAGTACTTTCTCTTTGATTTAAAAAAAAATCACTGAGAAATCGTTTTGAATCTTAGTTGAATTAAAAAAAGACATAAACTACATGTTGTTAGTTTTATATATTTTCTCTCACAGTGAAAACGTTTATATTTAATTTTATTAGTTTTTTAACAAGTTTTATATATAGACATATCGCGATATCAATTTATAGTGCGACGCTATTGATGGATCTAACAATAGAAAACATGTGCATGATATTGTTTACATTTACGCATCTTCTATTTAACTTCTTCGTTCCTTACCACCTTTAATTTTTTACTATAAGAGATGCATGACGTTTTTTTTTTAAATTAGATTAAGCGCTCAAGCCTCTACCCCACATTTGACACAGACCTGGCACACATCTTTCGCGTCTTTTTCATCCATACATATTTTTAGTATGTAACTAATCTATGAAAATCGGCATGAGTTCGTTTATCTGTACTTAACTTTCGTTCCAACATTGCCATTCACATATGCCTTATCATTTTCACTTCATTAACTTTTCAATAATAAAACACATAACACTGACGCTAGGAAAGCTGTTTACTCTTATTTAGAAAGGTATCTATCTCGCGATTAAAAACATGTCGTCCTAACTAGACCACGCTTAGACCATGCGTTGGGACATAAGTGACGTAAATCTGGTTCGAAATTCTAAGTATGTCTAATCTAAATGAACTAATCGTTTATTTAAAAAAAAAAGGATATTGAGCGTTTGATCGTCTAATAATAATAGTGAACCAACAAAAAAGTTCGTTTAACAGCGTTTTGTGTCGGTCGATGAGAAATTCCTGTAATGCCGCGGAGCGGGACATTTCCAGTGAAGACGTAAAAATTCGTTGCTTAGACGAAATATCTTAGGCACCAATTTATAAGCATTAGCGGTCCGTGCGAATTTTGAAAATAAGTGGTTTTTAAAATTACTTGAAAATACAACTTTATAGAAAACGAAGATGACAACTATGTATGCTCCATACGCAATGTATATTAGTGATATATACACAATCTAAGTTTTGTTAAATAATAATAATAATAAACTCACGCGTCTTACATCCTATCAAGAAAACAACGATAGCAATTCATATTTAAACGGCTGGACCGATTATGAAGAGTATGGTGTCATTCAATTCGTATTCTTCACCGTAGCGTCGAGGGGTCAGTCAATCGGGCTTATTGATTTTTTTTTTTTTAATTTATTACTAGTTTACTGAACCAATATCGTCTCAAGTGGTATTATAGCGTATCGTAGACGAAAATATGTCTTAGCTAGTGATTTGTGTAATCTAGTGACTAAAACTAATAAAATTTAGGAAAACTCTTTAATATATTTACTTTAAATAAATATGTTTATTATTATTTTACTTTGATTCTAAACGTAATTGAAAAGAATCCATTAATCTATTGTTATATCGTTACATCTCACAACTTGCACCATTTTACCTTGGCAGACAGATTATCCACTGCTTATTGCTTTAGAATTATTTCAAGAATTCATTTATCTTGTTGTCATATTAACGACATCTTTAAATGTATTGGTAATTAATTTAAGCTAATGATGAATAGCAATTCAAGATTTAACTAACAGTTATTAATTCAATATTAGTTTTAAATACTTATTGTACATTTCTGGTCGCGTTAAAACAATCTTCTTTAAAATCAAATGCAAAAAACCGACGCAACATTCATACGCAGCAATTGTAAAATATAAAGGCGTTTATCAATTAAAAAAAGACATCAAAAAATAAACATTTTCCGATATAATTTAATATTATCACACTTTAGCTTAACTAGCAAAACCGTTTACAATGAGCTACGCTCGGACGGTCGCTTAGAGAAAAATAACTTTTTAATTAAAACTCCGACAACACGCCGTCGTCGGCACGTCACCGCGCAGGACGTGTGAAGCATCTTTATTATAATCACATCATAGACATGCAACATTTTTAGTTGTTTTCAATAGTGATAATTTAGTTGTTAAGTGATTGCGGTCCTTGAAAATTCTTAAGTACAAAAAGTATTGAATAGATTTTTTATCATACATGTTTAAATTTATACCCAATGTACACAAACATGGCCAGTCTCATATGAATTAAAAAAGGATTGTGAACGTTATATAGTATACCTCAATTGGTAATGACGCAGTTTCACGTTTTTTATTTTCATTTTAATTCATTATAATATTAATAATAATATTATAAATATCTATGAGGCCACGTCTCATTTCCTGTCCACGCCAATGTACAGTGATTGAAGATGCTGTAATATTTTATTAAGATGCGTTAACATCATTTAATTATTTTACATCTTCTCATCAGGTTTCATGTTTATTACGATGCTCGAGCAGTTCATAATTAAGGTTAAAAAAATACATTTCATTCAGCAACATGATTTTTATTAAACAAGTTAAGCTATTAACAAATTATACAAAATCGTGTCCTAGCAGTTTGATTACATAATGTAAAAGTTAAAATGGATATTTTGCATAACTTTGAGAATTATGGTACTTTTGTGAGGAGCCTCATTAGAAGAGAAAATTCTAGCTAAACGTCGCTGAACTTGATTAATTCGGACGAGCTTTGAAATTCCGCCACTTGGATTTTTTTTGCCTTACGCCCCGGAAAATTATTGGATAATATTTTATACGGTTCAGCTGAGTCGCTTTGGACTTGGTCGATATATTAAATTACATTATACCTTGTAGTCTTTTGTCTAGTAGTTGAAAGATACGTCTCATACTTATGCACTGTTGCTTCATAAAAGTACTTAATTTACTAATCGAAATGTTTATGTAACAAACGTAAACATAACATCACACCCGTAACCCAGAAGGTTAAGCAGAGACTACGCATTTGTCTTTTATGTAGCAAATATATTAATCATGCAAAGTTTTTTTGTCAAAATCACCATTAATGAGTGTTAAGGTGGTCCCTCACCGCGGTATGGGATTTTTTATACTTAAATAAAGTAAAAACAAAGTTTTTTTTTTCTATTTGACTAATGGGCTTCCGTTATGCAGCAATACTTTGCAAGTTGTTTTATCAAACGAACGGGTCTTCGACGGAATTTTGCCTTGGTTCATGATGTTTCTCAATGCCGAGACGCTTTGAGTAATTTTAATTTAGTTGACTGCAAGGAAAATCTTTTTTTTTTTCTTAATAATAACTTCCATCAGATAAAATTCCTGTTATTCTTCTGAGAAAGTGTGTGTGTTCTTGTGAGAAAGTGCCATCATATAAATTTCTAATTTAATTAATTAATAATTGTTCGATCGCTTACATACAATAAGGATTATAATAATTCTCTGTGCGCATAACATGAGAGAGTTTTTAACAAAATTCGCTATGTAATCAAGCATTTCAATGCATTATCCGAGCCTTTCATCGCGCCGGACGAGCGTGTATTTGTCATTGTCCGGCTTTATTGGCCTCCGTATGATTTACGCGGGAAAACGAACACGTCCTGGGCCATAATGGCGAGAATTGTCCCCGTATTTGTGCCGGGACTTAGTAAATGTGTAGTGATATTTCAATGGCCGCTTCTGGTCTGGTCTTCTCGGCGATGTAAAAAGTTAGACTTGTGCGGAGTTGTCGAAAAGATGTGATATTTTCTATGAGAAAACAACGGACATTAATCGTTTGTCACATTTCCGATAATGTATTTAAGCTTAGCTTGGCTCGTTTGTTGCCATTACTCGTTTAAAATATTTTTAAAGACAGTTAAAAATTAGCATTGAACCAAAAGTTCTACTACAGAAAGATTTGCTATTGCAAAGATTGTTTATGCTATTACATAAACCGATTCTAAACAATCTTTCTGTAATCAATAGATTTACGTAAATTTCTAAATAAAAAAAAACTCATCAATAATTCGTATACAAATATTTGTGTTTTACAAACAAATATTTCAAAAATATCAATTTTAGCTTCCGTTTGGAACAATCGATTTGGCAGAACCTGTTAGCTGCCACCTTTATTGGCATCCGCATGATCTACGCTTCAGGATGACCACACTGTTTACAAGTGCATGGGAATATCTGTTATTCTTCCTATTGAATAAGAAAACCTTCTTTTTTAATGTGAAATTCTACGAGCAGAGATTTGATGTGATAAAAGTTGGCTATTTAATGAAATACACTCGAATGAAATAGTTAGCGTGTCTTAAGCACAACGAGTTATAAACGAGTCGGCAGCTCCTTGGTGCCTGCACAGCGACAAGCAGCAAGCCAAGCAAAACGCCTCTGCCTATTACTTTGATGTTCCACGAGTAATGGGAACCACTAAAAGGATAACATATCGATTTTGTAATAAGCTCTAATTATATCAAATGTATTATTAATTTAAAGCATATCCTATTCTATATTCTAGCAACAGCGTTTAAGCTTAGTGGGATTGGTACAAAGTCAACACAGCTAAGTTGGTTAGTTTACCTATATTTCTTCTTACCGCTTGATGAAAATTAAAAAGCTTTGAATTAAAAGTGCATAAGAACGGTCGCACTAGCACCGATTAAGTGTGCCTATTCCCACTACCTTATATAGCCGGTCAGTAAATAAATAAATGTTATTAACATTCTCATTAATATAACATTATCAATTAAAGAAAACTTCTGCCTCAAGACAGAAGACAAATACTAAACAGTTGAAAGTGAAATTTTATTCACATAATAGATTATCATTTAAGTTCTTATTCGCTAATGTACACTATTTACTTAAAGTTAAAATTGTTGAGAAAGTTAATTTCAAAATTTTATATAATTACGATACACAATATCGATAAAAATAAAAATGTAAGATTTACTAGGACATCCCTAAGGAAGCAATGTAGAAAGCCCTTAGCCCAGTTGCTGCGCACTACCGCCTCTCGTGACGCCCTCGACCGAACTCCTCATACCTTCGTACCTTCCCTGTGTAACCGTAGTTCCGCGTACTTAAGGTTTAAGGCAGTTCATTATATTTTAGTTGCTCCTGGTATTTTTTGTTAGACCAGTCAAAGCCGACACCTCGTCGTAGCTCCTTATAGTTTTTTCTTTAGATGGTATTTAAAAGAAACGCAGAAACTATACCATTTAGACCGTTATGGTATACATTTTTGACTTCGTTCCTGAGTGAAATAAATGAGCCTTTTATGTACATATTTGGATGTAATTTGTAAATTATATTCCACATTTTTCTATGGGCTTACATTAGATTATTTTACATCATTTTTATGTGGTGAGCAGCACTCTATTTTACTTTACTCAATTATCGCTTACTGAGTGAAAACTATTATTATAATATTAGTATACAGTATATATTAGAATAGATCTTATCTGTTATTGTATAAGTAAAAATAAAAACGTTACATGTTAATACATTTTGCAAAGGATATTAAAAGCGATATAAACAGAAAACGACTCACTCTCTTGTTGTCTCGAAACTTCAACCAGCCGCTGATCACACTGTTGTCTACCTCACAACCCTCCTCTTCCTCTATCTCCCTCCGCAGCGGCAGTGGAGATCCACCAGGACTGTCCACCTCCCGCCTCCTCATCACAGGAGTGCATTGCTGAGACAGTCTCCCTTCATTCACTACATCACTCCTCCTGCCCAATACTGGGGTAGAATGTCCGGAGACACCGCCTAATATACCCCTTCTGTTGAGGAACGGACTGTCCCAGATCGGTTTCTTCGCCTTGCATTCTGAGTGCAGGCAGAGTGCGTCGAAGTTTGCGAGCTCGACGGAGACTCTGGTCTGCAAGCCGCTGGGGTGAGTGGTGAGGATGGTCTGCTTAGCGACGCTGCAATGACGGTGCACCTCGTCGCGCCGCTCCATCATGCTCGACAACCATTAGCGCAACACGTCATCGAGCCCGGGGTGACCCATTAGCCACTTTCCACGTCGCACCTGGAAAGAAATTATGTATTTTAAGTTAAAAATAAAACAAACAAGTACTAAAATTGAAATTTCGTATTAATCACATTACTATAGGCAATAAAAAAATATTAATAATATGTATAAAATTTTCTCTAATATGCTTTGGTTCGAGTTGGAATTATTTTCGTGTTAGTTGTCTTTCAAGCGTTCTTTGACAAGACACACAATTTAGTTCTCAAATGAGCATTTAAATTTAGTTATCCGCAGCAACCATGGCGTTAGAGAGTAGAGTAAGTATGTTTGTTGCATGCTACATTAAATTCTCATATAATTCTTCCAGCAACTTTAAAAAACCGGAAGCAAGCGAGCGAAACTTATATCCTTTACGAATTCGTAAGAGCTACAAAAACTTACTTAACCGCGACTTAAGCCGCATTAAATGTACACCAAGTTACGCAACAATGCCAAGCTCGTATACCTGACGCAATAAAAAGTTAGGCTCGTTTTTTCACGCAGTCTTGTTCCAAACCTACGGTATAACAAAGCAAAGATTTATTTAAATGTAGAGAATAGAATGGAGAGGAATAAATTAGACTAGACGTATAATGCCATTAAGCAAAATAGACCTTTTCGTCGAAACAAGGATAAATACTCATAAATACTTTAGAATTAGTTGAAATCGGAGTCCTCGTTCCCCTTTCATCAAAGGGTGCTCCTAAATTGAGTATTTAATATTTCAAATAGGGTCCATTATTTTTACAATCGTATAGTTCAGAGATCGATGTCATTTTGTTCAAATTGGTTTCTAAATATATAAGGAAAGGGTATCGCCATAGCCTTCACATTTTTAAAAACAAAGAAATTATGCAGTATCTTTCCCAATATTGTCACGATATAAATCCTATTTGCTTCTTACATTTATTTTACACCAACAGACTCTTTGGTCTCGTAAAGTTAAAATAACTTAAAAATAGACGCTTTTTTATTTGATTTATAGCAGACATTTTCTGTTATAACTCTCTAACTAAATTTTTGACCAAATAACTTGATCAAACGATAAAGTACATTTGCTTTAAATGCCCTAAGCCATAAAAGTGTGACTAGATACAAAAGCTCACAATCGTTCGAAGTGGCGTCCAATACGTACAATCGACAATCGGCAAGTAATAGTCAAGAACAAAATAATCTTCATAATTAATTGGTCTTAAAACATACATTCTAACTATATACATTTATCGTCTGAATCAAATTTAAGACCCGAAAATTGCGTTCCCTAACGATGAAGTGAAATCTTAATATAAACTTACAGTTGATTCTTTGATCATTCGGAATACTTTAAAGCAATTCCAATTAATCAACTCCGAACGACTAATTGATTAATTTGTATATATTAATTAGATAAGGACGTTCGTAAAATTGATTAGGCTTAAAAACCGATCAAAAGTTTTTCTCCAATTTATAAAATTGTGTTTTGTTTTAAAATTATCCATTCAATTTATTTAATAAAATAACGTCTTGCGCTTTTAGTCCACCTCACGAAAACAACGATATAAACATTAGTTACACGAGTTAAGGTTATTCCTAGTTTCAAGTCACCCATTGATACTAATGGACAAATGAACTATCGCTATAAATAAACTCAGTGATTAGAAATATTTTAGTTAATTAAAACAAACACGATCACTGTTAAATTAATAATCTAACGGGCTTTACAACAGTGGCTGGAGGTTCCTACCCCTGTCTACTTTTGCGTTGTGACATAAGGTTTATTTTTTGTTAACTTCCTAGTATTTTCTTCGTGCAAGTTGTCTCAATTCGTTTTGCCGTAAGGTCATCAAAGAATCCATCATGCCGGATCGTCCCGCGGGTATCGTAAGAAATGGCTTCGAGAAAAATTAGCCATGGAACTCGTAGTACTTCTTTGTGTTCCTTTATATTTCTTTGCTGTTTATCTACGTTACAATACACGTTGTGTTGATTCTGATCACTGATCATATCATATTATCTCTAAAATAGCTTATTCATCAACATAACATACATACATAAGGAGTTAAGTTTGATAGGCGGCGTTAATAAGGCAGTTTAAGCGGCTCGGGCCTGAGCCTGGCCATGAATAATGCAGCACGTCATGCTGCCGCTATAAACGTCTATTATGTAATTTGTCTGTTTGTCCGCGCGACGTGCGATGGCGCGCAGATGAGCCCCGAACAGTTGGGACACAGCAAACGCTGAACTGGATTTATATCCCTCGAGCACATATAATTCGTACCTCAATGACGCATTATGGATTTATAAGGTAATGTGATAAAATTTTTGTTAAATCGGACATGACACATGTTTACCACCAAAACCAGAAAACAACAGTTTGCAGACTACCGTGGGATTTCGTCAACTTGCGTATTTTTCTCTTGCAATTAAGCTACATTTAAAAGGTTAACCATGTCGACAAATTTGCAGAAATCAAGTACACAATAGCCTTTTACTGAGAACGTTTCATTTGCTTACAGCGTTCACAAACAATCAGAGACGTATGAAACGCTGATGAAATCCGAATCAATTCCCGATGGCATTACAATGCGATCCACTTTGCCACGGCAGTGTATCTGCCGATGCATCGAAAACGCCGCTGCGTGTCGAAGTTAACTACAAAACCGACATGGCGAGTACATTGCATTTCTATAAGCAGATAAATTGGTTTTGTACCATTGGAAAACAGCATTGTACTCGTAAGTATTAGCGGTGATCATCTTATTAGTGGCGATCGATGATGTCGTTCATCAAGTTTATTACACATAGTGTTTTGGCCAGCGGTGGAACACATATCAAGCTAACAAATCAAATGAACTATCTATTAACGATGTGCATGGTTCCAATTTGGAACTTTCCGTGTCCTACCAACACTGTTACTCACATTTGATAGATCAATGGACAGATTATCACTTGTTATAATGTAAAAAGCGATATAGTGGTCGAATCAGACCTATCGTGTTTGTTGTTGATTAAAATATACTTTATTTAGATAGAAGTTTAAGTTAGGTATCTATCGTCGTCTTTCATTAAGTTTATTTTATTAGAACAATGAAACTAGCTGCAAGTGACAAAAGTATCTTCTTTAATATTTAATAAGCTTCTGGTTAGAGAGGCTCACATTTACTAGTAGATGTATAGGTTGAGACAGAATTAATGTGAATGTTTCGTGAAAATTAATGTGAAGATGTTCTTTGGAACATTACAATTATTTAAATTATTTCAGAATAATTTTCGGTATGTTAATCATCTAAAATCCAGTACACGAAAGAATGGATATTAACGATTGGATATGGATGTTTGCGTTTTATAAGGTGAGCGTGATTACAGAATAGGGGCGCTAAAAGCCGTGTACACTTGTCCCAGTGGTGTGTAACATGAGCCTTAGATCGTTCTATGAATTATGTAGTATGGAATAGACAATATCATATCCACTTACTTACTTATCTATCATGACCATATGTCCTAATATAGAACATAACTTCTGGTTAACTGAATTATAAATACGACTTCTGGCTTAGGATTTCTAGCTATACCGCTGCTTTATCTTTTATTTTGTCGAGCTTTTACTAGGACAGTTAAATACTTTAAGTATTACGTTCAAAAGCCGCTTTCAACTCCATACGTAAATGAGGACACAACTTTATTTAAAATTTAAGATGACTATGAACATTTAAGACTAAAATAAAAGAAATAATAAATACCATCAATTAATCTATCACACATAATGTGCTGCATATAATGTGCGTAATACATAATATACAGAAAATGATGTCATAATGTAATGTCTCGTTCTAACTATAAGTGTCGAAAAATAATAACAAAAAACAAAGGAACCAACCATAAGTTATCGTAAAAGTGATGTATTTTATTTGGTTGATCGCTAAAGACTAACCAAAGGGAATGCTTCATTCGCTTACACAATGCAAGCAAATTAAAGTAATTTGTTCTCGTTAGTACAAAGCTTCAACACAAACATGTCTGAAGAGCGACATTAAAACTTCACCGTCCATACGAAAACTGACAGTAATGGCTACAATTACCATTCCGGTGATGGTTGCATACATTGTATCGTACATAAAAAAATTGTTGAAATTTTTCCACATGTAGATAGAACAAACAATACTTGTCATATCATAAACTTCTATATTTTATGCTCAGAGAACAAATCAGTTTATGACACAGTAATAAAGATAAATTATATTAAGTTAAAGTACATCACACGATAAACAAAATAAATCCAATGTTTAGTAAAATCTTTGTTCAACACATAGCTCTCTGTACAACTAAGTAAACAGTTAATGTAATATTTTAAAATCAAAAGATCATTGTAATGAATGTGATACTTTAAATTATCAACTATGCATAGGCCCTACTCATGAATTGTTTTAAATTCCATTGGGCGTATTTAACATGAATGGACTGAGTGAAAGATGACATGAACAAGAAAGCAATTGATACTGAGGAAGGATTGGAAACGTGATGAGACGACTACACTCATACGTGGGAAAATGGGCAAGAGAATAAATGGGTGTATTTAAAACCGGATCCTGCCTCGTGGTTATGGTTACGGATGATATTCAGCTACACATCGTCTTATCTTTACTTATCACTACAACGACTTTGGGTAATTGATATGCAAACCCTTTACAAAAAAGGATTTTATATCAATGTTTAAGGTCTTTCAAGAAAAAGGGTCCTCCTTTCTTTATTCTTCGTCGTAAATATTCAATAACAGCGGGGGGCACTTAATACCAGGTATTCTACATACACATATATGTACATATATTATTTAACGAATTTGAAATCATTTTAAGTTGTTGGATGATCTAATGACCTCCACATGAGTAAGAAAGTGGTTATCCGATGCTCAGGTCACGTTGGAATTCATTGCGCGATCCAATAAAGTAATTAGCGAGACGACATTCTGCGATCCTTGTCAACCGCACACCGCCTTAATTCGAGGTCATTACGTTGGCATTTATTGGTATTATTCTGTGGGTCAATACCCAATTAGTAGAGGAAGTTTATTCATTAGTGTAGTTATTACTTTAGTTCAGTTACGTTTTCAATGCATATACTAACCGTCACAATATATTAAACATATCTATTATCATAATAATTATATTTTAACTCTTCACTCTTTGTAAGAATTAAACATATTTTTAATTACACATTGAGTACCATAATATGATCTTGTATCTCTCGGTACATTTACCAGCCCTTTTTGGTATAGAATAAACTCAGGAGTTAAAATTACATACATACTGTATGTTACTTATGCTTAATTAGCTTAACATGTCGATTGCCGATATCAATACATTTCCGGTCAGATTACGCCCGAATCCGCAACCAGTGCAGCCTTGTGAATGCGGGTAAACAACAATTTAATCTTTTTCGATTAAATATTATTTTATTATTATATTACAAATTTCAACATTAATTATAGGGTCCCCAATTACACTTTTTTGTTGTCACATTGTTCTTTCATAACTTCAGATCGGCTACATATTTTTGGTTAATTCTTACTTTGTAATTGTAAGCAGAAAGGTTGTGCTCAATTACAAAAAATGTTTTAATGAATCATTGAAAAAAGTAAAAATCTCCATAAAAAATCTTATCGTCATTTACAATATCGGTTTGCGATGCTGCTATATATTATTGTGTTTAGATTTAAAACAACTTTTTCACTTATTTGACCAATTTCATTTTAATTTTAAGCAGCTATAGTGGAAAGTGAGAAACGAATGCTTGCGAAGTCGTAGACAAGACTTTGTACAAAATAATTATAAAGGTGGCGCATGTTCCTCCTGCCTCTGTAATTTCCAACTTCTATAAACGTCAAACGAATGTTTCTTATAAGTATTAATTGTACATGAATACCGCTCAACATTTCCCGTCCGTAATCAACAAACCGATAACCTATTAGCGCAATACGTCGTATGAAGTGAACCGAACACTTCTTATTGAATTAAGACAACTGCGGTCGTTGCCGAACCCTTTTCAGCCAAGCGAATGCGGATTCGATTCCCTCAATCGACTGAGCAAAATTAATCGATCGTTAACCAATATTATGGTTGCTTGAATCGAAGTATATACCTTACATCTAAATGGGAAAAAAAACTATTGTGAATTATAATATATGTGTTATTTTATTATTAAGCTTTTCGTAATCACTAAACTACTTTCATAGTTACTTTATCAAATATTATTTGTTTTAGTACCATTTTATTTTCTTTACCATGATTTTATTGAAATTTTAGTGTTGTTTTAAAATTATGTAACGTATAACTTAATGTTTTTTCTTTGTTTCGGAATTCACTCGAGTGCAGCAATGTGACCTTAAGAAAACCAAATGAAATACTCGACTGTGCTATATATTTTGTCATAGTATCATGGTAATGGTGTTAACGCTAAAGTTTGATCTAAATAAGCTGTTAAAAAGTCATACCATCGACTCGTCTATCATAAAAGGGGTTTGCTTTCGTGAATTATTCTTATGTACTTATAACAAACACGTATTCGTAACAAGTTTACTAATGATTTATTTTTATTCGGCGTCGTTTCAACAATATTGATTCCGTTCTACTACAAACTGTCCACCACATAACGGAGTACATTTTAAATTCAAATATTTGTTAAAACGTTATGTTCCGACTCAGAGCACTTGCCTGCTGCGTTCATTTTGCTAGTGTTGAACTAATCTATACACATAATAAAATCGTAACTGACCGATGTCTGTACATGGAAAATAAATTAACAAAACTATTACAGGGGGTATTTACAAATGCTATAGAACTCAAAACAACGATTTTTAAAATTTTTGTCTGTTTGTCGGTTCGTCTGTTTGTCTGTTACATTGTTCGAGCTATTCTCAGAAACGGCTTAACCAATTTGGATGCGGTTTTCACCCATGTGTAGTAATTAGCTTCAATCGTTAGATTAAATTATTTCTATATTTATTTCTATATATTTATTTCATTTAAATCGGTGCATAAATAAAAAAGTTATATCAATTAGAAGTGTTACGTTAAACATTTCTTCAGAAAAAATGAGTAATTAGTTGATTGGGATGAAACTTTAGTTTACTGTATATGATATTCTATAGAATGACGATGGTTCAAAGATAATACCAAGTTAAAAATAGACATTTTGAAAATGCCAATGTAACAAATGGGCTGATCATGTTTCTACTTAGACTGGACGTTTCGGTTGTACGGAATTGCGTGTTTATTACAAAGCGGGGCGAAAAATGAACTTTTTAAAATTTTTACAATGTTGTTTTGTTAGGTCGCTAGATGTCAAAATAATAAAAAATAGGATTTGGTAAATTTAAAAATTCTCCTCTGAAGCTATAAGAAAATTCGCCACGACATAGTGCTGTAGTATCAAATACTAAAAAGAATCGACAAATAATCAAAGCTTGTTTAATATGTACATTTATAGATTTTCGTTATTATATGTGACGCTATTCTAAGTCGCTGGCTGATTCTTTTCGTTCAATTACATGTATACAAAAATAACGGGCATTTAAATTGTGTATAAAATTTCATTAAGAATATTAAAAAAATAAAACGATAGAATCTTAATTAATTCACTGTGGGATTACACCCCGCCCCTGCACCCCTCTCACTGCCGCTGTACCAACATCCAATTTGTTTCGCGCGTCGTTTATTCACTGCAGCGCGTTGCATCGCATCGCATCGCTTTCGGCAAAATCAACATAATATCGGCCAATGCGATCGTTACAAATGCATCAAACAATAACAACAACAAATCAAATTCCAATCAATCGAAAATCTCGCAAATTGATTGGTCGCGCACAAATTCTAAATTTCTAAATAGGTCATTGAACTCGCGTGATGAATGTACGTACAATAGGTATAAAAGAGAAAGTTTATTATTTATTTAACAAGCGTTATATCTAAATAAAATAATGTCTTGTGTTATAGTTTAGTCATAGCTTTTCTAACAAGAAAAGGATGGTAAGGGAAGGAGGATTTGACGGGGAAGCAGATAGATAGGAGAACCTTCTCCTTCTATGTTCATTTTTCTGTCTGTCCCCTTCTCTGTCTATTAATGGTAGGCAACACATCTGCAACTCGCAAAATGCTTGTTGCAGATGCCTATGGGCAGCGGTCACTTAGCTGACCGCTTGCTCGTTTGCCACCTTCTTGTATAAAAAAAAACTCTCACATAGTGGACATTTATTAAAAATATATATACATGAAGACTACTTATATCATGAAAAATTACTAGTTAAAGTTTAATTTGATCAAAATACTACTTATAGCAGAAGTTACTAAAATAAGTGCGTGCGTGTGTGTGTGTATGTTTTTTTACAGGGAAATACTGCACTTGTGCCGAAAACTATTATTTATTTTTTTCAAGGAAACTTACATAATTGCTATTATATATTAGAGTTAGAAACATAATTGTTAGTTCATTCCTACTCAAGTCCTAAGGTTTGTAAATAAAGGGAAAATCTCTGATCTTACGCTAAACTTCGATAGTTCCAAAGTAATATTTACGGGAATGAACATATGTATTTATAAAAATAATAGTAGCATTAACGGAGATATAATTTCAACAGAGATTAAGCTAATTAAGAAGATATGTCGATACTGCGCAATTTAGAAATCACTAATAGGCATATTCAATCTGAAACTTTTTTTCACTATTCTATCTAAATTTAAACGCTTGTGCTAGGATATGCGAAGCGACAATAGTCGAATGGTGGGATTCGGACCCAAGACCTCTTGATCGGTAGTCCGTATCCTACGTGCTTCCTATTCGATTTAGCTTCGACGCAAGATACAAACTAGGATATTAAATCTACTACTTTGTAATTAGTAAGAATTGATTACTATTTATTTTAGACATTTTTATTAAATTAATCTAACATCTGGGATCTAGGATCAACATAAGCTTTGTGGCGTCGTGTGAGAAAAAAAATAAGATTCTGTATTTTGTAATTTTTTTTACTTAATAAAATAAAAAACAAAGAAATAAAAAGACTGACGGAAAGAATACGAGTCGAATGACACCACGTGCGTTAAAATCGGTTAAGCCGCTTAGGCTTTAAAAGGTCACAGTGGGACAGACATACACACACACACCCCAGAAAAACATTGCCAACCTGTCAGTCTCGCAAAAAATTATATATCGACAAAGCAAATATATCTTCGTCAATATTTTCAATACCGTAGAATGATTTATGATCACTCAATCCGTACTCGTCCCATAAACTGGCATCTAGTGACCAACCGTGCCCCCGCCCGGTCGACTCGCCATCCTTGCGACTGGCTCGAGCGTGCGAGCAATTATCTTAAATCGATAGGTGAACACCCGCCAGCTCATTACGCGGCTAAACGCACGCATACCCGCGTATTAATAGAAAAATACGCTTTCGAATCTTAAAAACCATACTGGATAAACAGCTCATTCCAAACTTTGAGAGAGCGTATCGTCGTCTCTAGGCACCAAAGAACCAAAGTAAAACTTATTTCTTCAAGTATTAAATTTTGTCATATATGTGGTTCAAACTCAGAACCCGCGAACTCAAAAAAATTACATAGAAGGAGCAAAAGAGGTGTGCCAAGATCACGCCAATTGGAAATCCATAATCTCTGCCTACCCTTCTGGATTACGCATAGGAGTGTCTGAAAAAAGTATGATCCTTAGTGATACAGCCAATTTTTACACGTTACTGTTAAACGTTTTAATTATATTTAAAACTAGAAACATGCACTCAAAAAATATTTTTGTACACGAAAATTAATTTTAAATGATTTTTTTTTTCTTCTATGAGTCATTCATTACAGTGAAAGCTCATAAAAGTCATCCGTTGGACGTATTTCCTCATCGTCCATTCCGCTGTAACAATTTATGAAGTTAGCTTTGAGTCTCCGTCGCAATTCCGCAGTTAACTAAAAACTAACAAACGGACGCAGCGCGGCACGAGAACGCCCAGTGGAACGTCAAATTGTTCGCCATCTTTTGTAGATAGTTGATTTGTAGAAAATCGTTTTCGTATTTAAAAAAAAGTATATCTATCGCTAATCTATCCAGCTTTTTCATTTATTTTAGCTTGATCATATGATGAGAGTATAGAAGCAATTTGTAAAGGTATATTTAAATTTGTCGTCTTGTCTTCTGGACTTATTCACTGCCAATTACATTAATACATTTCTCCCAATGATGCGATCAATGGGGGGAGGATGGGTTATGTCCAGCAGTGCAGATCTTAGCCAGACGTGATGGTGGTGATGGTGGGCTCGAGAAACAAAATTACAAATACCTGGCGTATTGAGGTATAAGATTCTCGAAGCACGATAATAGCAATGACGGGAAAAATTGTAGCATGAAACTAAGAAGATCCAGGTTGTACACTTATGATTTATATCGTGAAAAAAACGACTTAGGGGCCTTCAAGCAGAGAGTGTACTTCCTCCTTAAAGGCCGGCAACGCATCTGCAGTTCCTCTGG
>DWLR01000610.1:0-23831 GCA_018246295.1 Papilio alexanor hazarajatica | reverse complement strand
CACATTACATACTTCTAAATACTCGATACTCGTTCTTTTAGTCCCCACATACTCGGTACTTACACGTATTGAGTGAACCCTAGTATCAAAACCTGTTCCAGTATATACGTCCCACCTCTACTAGCATTGCAATGTTTTACAGGATCGTATTACTGCTGATAAATGTGCTACAAAAATTTAATGTAAAGAAAATATGTTACTTATTTCAATATTGAAATGTTATACCACAAACATAGTACAGTTTTTAAGAATATTTGTTTAAGTATACATATTTGTAGCGCACGTCTCATCCATACACGTCGTACGTACGTCCGTCCAGCGGATTGATATTCAATTCGGAATCGCAAAGAGAAAGATCGCCCCGAGCCCCGAGCCCCGGGACAGCGCGCAATTGAATTTGAAAACAGACCATCCCGTGTCTCCCACCCCGCCTCCGAGCTGCCCCAAAGTGCCCACATCTCTTCTATTGTATTAGGACTTAAAATGTTAATGTAGTATAATAAAGGTAAATTAAAAAGTCTTCTGTACTAAATATAAAAAAAAAACATAACTACACTATAGTCCGACGTTAATATTTCATTCGACTTTTTAATATATAAAAATGCTTTGTATTTTTTAACTGGCTATTTTACAATTGAAATCAATTTGATTATAACATAATAATATTATAGGAAAATTAATTACAACAATTGTTTTAAATAAATTAAGGTAAAATTCTATAAAAAAAAATGATGGTAACCCTAACTGCCCCCAGCGCGGCGTAGCCATTTTCCCGGCCGTATACAAGAGTTTTATTGTTTTTATATTTATTTATCCGGCGCTGTTTTTGCCTCATCCAGGCGCATCGTTGGCGCGCGCCTTTATAACGTAGCAAAGGGAACGATTGCGCACGGTCAAAGGACGCCACTCTGTGGACACGACTAATCAATTTTTGACATTTCGATTGTTTCTCATAAAAAACTATAAAGTGTAAATATCACTTTAAATAATATTTTCCATGAAATTTTCTAACATAAAACTGTCATAAAATTAATATTTATATGTACCGGAATTTCGAAGAATAGATATAACTATTCGATATAAACTTACTTTACGGTTTTCTCAAAGATTTTAATTCAGTAAAATTAAAATAATCAAAAAGGAAAGTCATTCATAGTTGTCTATTTAACCATTTTATAATAATCACTCATCTGTTCAAGTAACAAATTAATCTAATACTTGGTTATTTTACTAGAATTTGAATTGGATAGAACATAGTGGATGGTAAGCGGAGAGAGCCAAAAGGTTCTGGATCGGCGGTGGCGTATTTATTTGTTCACACCAAGAGTCTACGTTTTTGTCTGACGATGTGATGAGTACCTAATTTAAAAAAAATCATCAGTTCTCTAAATGTTAAATATCTATAAATTACTTTAACATAAAATATCTAAGATGTAATCAAAACAAAGTGAAACGAATACAGATTTAAAAAAATATCGTAATGCTATGTCCACGTTGTAGCGACCGTGTCAGGTGAGGCGAGAGGAGGTCCGGCTATGATTCGTCAGCGCGATTTACAATAGCCACCCTCGTTTTATCGTATCCCCTGCAATCTTATATGGGAAAGTTAAAAAATAAAAAAGGAATCTTTACATTTTGACCATAAGGCTTAATTTCACATATGTCGTGATTTCTTGTAAGTTTGCCTGTCTGTATGACACGTACGGGAGCGATAGCTCCTCGTGCTTATCATTTCAATATCAGGGAGCGTTTGATCGCGTCATTTGCTGATATTACGTACATTTCGCAACAGAGTTATATCTGCTAATATGATTTTCCTCTTCGCGCGACAGAGTTGACACAACAACAACGATCGAGACACATTTTATGTTTAACCGTACGTTGTACTTACTAACGAAACGCTTTCTTATTCTTACTGGAGTTTTATGTATAATAAAATGTAGTCGGCGATCTTGTTTAGTCAGGGCTTACATAGTTAAAAAATGAGTGCACATAATTTTATTTTAATAAAAATCTTAATTAATTTAATCTATGCAGAAACAGCATATTAAAATTTTAGAAATAGGTCTTCTTATCAATTTAATTGATTAAATGACTTATTCTATTATTATTATTATAGTAGAATAAGTAATTTTAATTTCTGTGTTTAAACGCTTAAATACAATGAATAAAGAGCAAACAGATTAACATATTGATAAAAGGTATACACAACATTTACATTTTTACAAACTATTTATACAAACAATTAGGACTTAAAACTACTTTAAATAAAATCCTATAACTGGTAAACCTACGGGTTTCTTTCAAGTTACAAGCTTAGTTCGTTTAATGAACAATATGCCGCCTGCAAGTATTTATGCGGCAAACTTCGAAGATTATGTTTTTTGCTGTAGCACCAGTGCCTTGTTGTAGCACTGGTCGCCTGTCTCGTTTGCCGGCCAGTTAATTAATCATTCCGCTATTTTCACAAGCTAAGCAGACTGATTTAACTAACGGGCTTATACTACATAAATTAATTAGAATTATATGACATATTTGAGTTTTTATGTTAACATCTTCATAAATAATTTCCATACAATGAAATCGATTAGACACGATTACCACGATTCTTTGACATTGCAAAAACATTAAACAGCTAAAATCGATTTCGAAGCAGTTGAAGTTTGAAATGTCATCTTCCCTGACATTTCACTGACGTACTATCCACGCTGACGTACGACTCAGCGTTTCTGTTTAAATCGGCCGGCCGGTAAAATTTTCCAGCGAGTAGCGTGACCGACCGCGACGCGAGTTAACGTTGTGTTTAAACATAGTTAGTTTTTAAAAAAGCTTGATCAATATGAAGGGCGACAAAAATGTAGACATCCAGGCGCTGAAAGACATGGCCAACAAACTCAGAATCGACAGCATCGTTGCAACAAATGCTTCCAAATCAGGGTAAGCTTGAAATTTGAGGTTATTATTTGCAGATTGATGAAGGTCTAATGAAGGTTAGAAGCAGTAAGCAGCTAGTAAGTTTTTAATATGCGTTTAAAATTGTTTTAATGCCTTATTTAAAATGTATTTATGACTATCGCATATTTTTTATAAATAAAATCAACTTGATTGAAGATGGTAAGTCAAAGTCATTGCATAGATGAACTTTACACGCTACACTTTCTTTCCGCTGTACTGCGGATTTCCTTGACCTGTCTAGAGGACTTGATGGATAGGCCTAAACTTTCTATTTTTTTTTCACCTGTATATATTAGTTCACATGTTGCGTCAAGCTGCGTAATGCAAAGTAAGTTAACAAAAAGTTTGTGGAATGGCAAAGGTCAACTATTTTAAAATTACAATAAGCAATTGAGCAACTTGGGTCACCATTGTAACACCTGAAATAAATAAAACGTTTTCTTTAACTCAAAATTTTTTGAAATTTAATGTATGATCAAAAAGGAACTATAAAATGCCAGTATCTAAGACTCGACAGGCTAGGATAATCCAATGTGCAGTCCACAAGCTAAATATGCAAATAGTCACGTGTCGTTATAGTTTTAGATGCCGGCTAGTCTTAGATTTTAAAAAATTACTCCCTACTTAGATTTGTTGTAAAGTGGCTGAAATGAAATATTACCATCCTTTAAATGCTTATTTTAATCTTTAAAAGGCTGGTATGAGATAACCACAGGAAACATTATACCTAAAACAGTTTATCAGGGTGGAGCAATAATCTCTGTGGGTGTACATTTTCATTTTATTAGTAGAAATGTTCATAGAAACTAATTGAATTTGGTGCTGGATTCAATTTATTAAGGGCAAATCCTTCATTATTGTCTGGGTTTTTGGCTTGTGACTATACCTTATTAGAGATTGAGTCAGTAGTAATAAAAGTGTTGTTGGCTAGTGCATGTTAATTGTTTCTGTAGGTATAGGAATATGTAGTTTATAAGGAAGGAAGGCTCCTAAAAATAGCTAGGAACATAATTATTATTATAAGTTTTACCCTGATATGCTGTTTTGTTAAAAATCCCAATGGGCCATTTGCTGGCCCCTTCCAGATCATGCAAGGGATTTGTTGAGGAGGAAGAGTGTAAGAGTGACTTGCATAAAGGACGCACAGAGAATAATAAAAGACTTCTACAGTATTTACAGCATGCAGTCAAATGCATAGCCTATCTCAGTGAGCACAGTTAGCCATTAAGACATCCCATCTTCTTTAAATTATGTTGATGAAACTGTTATTTCATTATTTTTTCTAGACATTAAGAATGTCTAGCCACATTTATTGCAAGCTTTCATTCATGTAAGGAATGGAGTTGTCATTGACTGATAAAAAGATTTACAAAATGTTTCCAAGACCATCCGTTCCCCTAAATAGGTACCTAAGATAAAAGTTTTCATAAGTTTCATTACTAGATCCACTTCTCTTCACTATTATGCTATCAGCATAGCATTGCATATTTATAGTTGACTATTCACTCAATTGTTTCATTTCAATTGACCATTCAGACAGAAAAATAATCATCGGTTGGGTAGAAATAAATCTAATATAGAGTGCTGGTTTTGTCTGGAAGCCTTTGCACTAAAATTTTAATGGATTAATATAGTTTAGTTGTAGAAGTTACATAACCTAATTGCCTTGTGTACATGCTGTAAATTGCTGCTGTAAGTTGCTTGCGTTCAACTGTTTCTAGAAATGTATACATCATGATTAGTCAGAAGAAAAATAAGTAGGTGAGATAATTTTTTAAATGAAAAAATTAACGATTGCAAAAACATTATCAAAAATTCTATCAAGACCGGAAATCAAAGCCATATATGCCTATAGCTGGCTAGACACTAACGAAATGAATAAATTCGTTTATTAATTTTTATGTGAATAATATTCTATAAGTCCAATACATTTTTGTTTTTTGGCAGATGTATCCTATTTTACTCCTAATAGCACACCTATCAAATTGTCTATGTGACAATGCGCTGACATTTTTGTCTGTGGTGGCCCTATATGGTCACTGATATACATGTCAGTGCAAACATTATTTGTCTGTCGTACTCGCAGCGAATTATTTTGTCGCGTGCGGTCAGTAGCAGTCATACAAAACCTTGCCAACAAGTTCACGAGATGCGGAATGTAGATGCTGAGTATAATGTTTCGGTAGACTTGCTTCTCTTTATAAGAGGTCATCGGAGCGTATATGTCACGCTATCTCGCGACTAGCCTGTTTCTATTCCTTCTAAAAATACAAACTTGTTTCTACTAATCTCTTGGCCAACATGACTCTGCAATTTAAAAAAAAAAACTATTATTTGTGTATACCTGAAGAGTATGCATGTGGATGTGGAGGGATATGTTGTAAGGGGTAAGCCTAAGAAAAGATAAAAATAATAATATTCTAGGACATTATTCACACACGGCCATCCGATTTCAAACTAAGCAGGGCTGGTGCTATGGAAACCAGATAACTGATATACTACATATATTAATACTTTTCGTTTGTAAATACATACATATATAGATAATTACACCCAGACATAAGACAAACAGTCATGTTCATGCACACAAATGTTTATCCTGTATGGGAATCGAACCCACGACCTGCGGCGTGAAAGGCAAGTATCTTACCACTGCGCCAACCGGTCAATCATGGATGGACTGCGTGAAAGGTGAGATGGGCAAAACAGGAATGACTGAGATGACGAGAGTCATCATTCATCTTATAGCAACAGGGGTAATGCAGGCCTCTGTGGGTGAAGATTCTGCTTTCGCAAATCTATTTGTGATGTCCATCACACTACAATTATTTTACATGTGTGAACTTTTTGTGTTATCTTAAATATCATTATAATATTAAGAAAGTCCCTTAACCCTTTTCTTGGCAGAGAAAAATTATTTTATTGACTAATGCTTGTGGCCCAAAGATGTCTAGTGAAATCCAAAAAAATCTTATGAGTGTAGCTTTACAAAAAAACATGTATCCTATTGATGAAATACACTGCCAAGAGTCCTTAATAATTTTTCAAACTTTGATGGATCTGCAGAGATACATAGCCAAGAAAAGGGTTAAGAGATGTTAGTGATGAGGAATTATTTACAATGCTATTTGAAGCGCCAATAGTCTAGTCGTTAAAGGTATGACCGGCAAAACATGGCCCATGATGGGTTCAAATCATTCGATTTTTATTTTAAGCTTAAGCTTATTTACAATGATTAATAGAAATCTTAGTAATTACAAAATGAATAACTATATAGTCTACTAGTCTGCATTCCTTTACTCAATCTGTTGCCACAGGCCTGCACACAGTTTCTCACCACAGCCGGGGTTGACTGTAGGAAAATCCATTATGTCCGTATTTGTGTACAACAATGAAGTGTGAATAAATAAATCTGCTACTATTTGGAAAAAAAAACAAGAAGCGATATGTCCGGGGGGCATCATAGCACGCGGCGCAGATGTAGGCATTGTGCTGCGCCGTGTGACGTCGGCGACCTGCTGGCCTTAGGGACGAGTCTCTCCCGCGTCGCGCCGGAAAATGAGTATCATATTATATGTACTAAGCCTCCGCACAAACCGGATAGTAAACACAAAAGAAAATCGCTGAAGCCGACAGGTATTTCTCCTATTTCCACTTACTGAATGATATAAAATTTATGTAATTTGTTAACGTAAGCTTGTACTTTTTAAACACTGTAGCGGCCTAAGGCGTATTTTTGACGATTACAAAAAGAATGTCTGGGCCCTGGTGTATGTGGGACGAATGCAGGACGAATATGTGACGATTAGAAGACGAATAGATGACGAATGGAAGATGCGCGTTGCGTGTGGCGGGGCACGCGGCGTCGCCACTGTACGCCGTCGCCGTTAGCTTCTCGTCTTGAAGGGAGTCGCGCCAACAAACACAATTTTTATTAAATTCATATTCTTTATGTATATAAAGCTTTTTTATGTAAAGGATGAATTCTCGGGGGTAAAAATTGAAAGATAGCACACCAGTGACAAATTGTTCAAAAAAAAACAGTGGAATAATTGTAGTAAAAGTAAAGTAACAGCAGTTGAGTAACAGATTTTTGTGTCACCGTGGACACGGGACGGATGCATCAAGCCAAGTGTACTCGATAATTCTGTTGTCTAATTTATTACCAAATCAGAACGCGGATGTCTTATCCGCAATCACTGATTAAGTTAATCAGTCAATGTTCTACGCTTACGGCGTGTCGTGTCGTCGCGGATAACGTAATGAAATACGATATTACGGTACTCTGCTTGTGTTAGATAATGATTGCATTACACAATATATTTTTGTGTAATGCTTTAAGCCCACACAACATTCGACACGATGATTTTTAGGCCGTTTTATTCTTGTTGTGGTGTTTTAATCAATAATTGTTTCGAAAAACTTACCCTTCAAATTACATCTCAGTACAATTGGAATAGAGACAGTCGTCGTTATTCTCTTTTCAAAGACTTGGCTGTAGTATGTATTACTTGATTTTTTGCGGGTAATTAGTAAGCTATCAACATAAGTAAAAGTTTGGTATAAGCTGAAAGTCTGGTACAATCTGTCTGGGAAACATATATCTGATCGTCATTCACCATACCTAGCGGTATCACACAACCGAATCGGCATGTGGGCTAGACGAATGTTTGTATGTGTCCATTGTTGCAGGCACCCGACATCATGCGCGTCGATGGCGGAGATCATGTCGGTGCTGTTCTTCCACACCATGCGCTACAAGGTGTCAGCGCCGCGGGACCCCGCCGCAGACCGCTTCATACTCTCCAAGGTAAAGCCCGGCCATCTTGCAGTCACATCATAGACCTAGCGGTGTAGAGGATTATCATTCACATCATGTCCATCTAATGATTAGGAGACAAAATATCGCGCCAACTATGTACACTGCCGACCAAAAGTTTAAGACCGCACTTAAATAACCTAATTATCTATTAATTGTAATAAAATCCCATAAGATAAATAAAAGAAATGCTCATCTGCATATTCTATTGTTAATATCGAATATTTAAAGAAGTAATTCTTTTATTTACTTTCAAGTGATTGGACAATAAACATCTATTGTTTTCAAACACCGACAAACGCTGGGCTAGTCAGGTGGTAGAGTCGTAATAATATTTTTACTGACTACTTTGCTTTTGTTTCGCATTGGTTAATAATTAGGATTATTTAGTTCATTTTTCCGACTTATTATTACCTGAGTTTACTTGGGTTTGAACGCAGATAATCTCAACTAGTCTAAACTTGGGTTTCTACAGTGAAGACGTCTTAAAATGGAAAAAGCACGCGAAATTAGCAGTGAAGTGCGTTCTGCCATCGTTGTTTTACATAATGAAGACCAATCCGTACGTGAGATTGCTTCACAACTGAAGTTATCGAAGACTTGTGTTCATGGCACAATAACTCGATACAGGGAGACAGGCAGTTTTCAAGATCGTCCACGCTCCAGAAGGCCGAGAGCTACCACGTCTAGTGAAGATAATTTCATTGTTATTACCAGCAAGCAAAATAGACGCTTAACAGCACCAGAAATCCGCGTTGAAATAAACAAAACCCGAGTTAAACCTTTATCATTGACTACAGTAAAATGGCATTGAGAGATGCGAAGTTGTATGGTCGCGTCGTCGTTCGAAAACCTCTGCTAAGGCCACAAAACAAGAAAAAACGGATGCAGTGGGCTCTTGCCCATCGAGATGACTGAAGAGGATTTTAAAAAAGTTCTTTGGACTGATAAATCCAAGTTTGAACTATTCGGTTCAAAACGAAGAATTTACGTTCGACGCAGTGCCCAATAAAGGATAATGCCAAACTGTTTAGTCCCAACAATCAAGCATTGTGATGGCCAAGAAACTGGCGATTTGATCAAAATTGAAGGAATTTTGAAAAAGGAACAGTAAAAAAAAATTACAAAGTGCCGTTCCTTTCGGGTTGCGATTAATTGGAGACGGATTCATTTTCCAACAAGATAATGATCCAGAGCATAGCTCAAAATTATGCAGAGGATATAAGAGGCACAACAGGTGTTAAAAACATGTTTTGACCTCCCCAGAGCCCGGATTTCCATCCCATTGAATTTTTGTGGGAAGAGCTTGATAGGAATGTCCGTAATCGTGGCCCATCCTCGCAAGAAGAAATGAGGAATGCTTTATGCGAAATTTGGAGCAATATATCACAAGTCACCATCAGCAAATTGATTGCCCGTAAGCCGAGACTTGTGAAAAAAATCATAGAATGTAAAGGATTTTTTGATGAAAAATCAGTTTAGCTAACTATAGCCTTTTAGCATGGACTTTTAATATTTCTTTACGCTTTTAAAATATATTGTTTTTTATTAGATGAATAAACAGGTTAATTAAACATTTAATATTTTATTGGAGTTTTATTTTATTTTCCTACTTTGATTAAGGTGGTCTTAAACTTTTGTCCTGCAGTTTATATCACAAATCACGGTAAGGAATAACAAACGTTAGAAATAAAAAGGGGTAAAGAAAAAAGTTGAATATGAAAATATTTCGTAATTTCTCTCATGGAAAAACTATTTAAATTACATAAAATGTTTATCGATCTGTTTTTGTTTGTTTGTTCCCTTTCTTATAAATTTGCTTGAGTAATGTATGCGTATGAACAAATTCGGATATGGATATGGATTTGCATTAATTACAAATTCATATTAAGTAATTATCTTGTTCATTAACATTTACAATATTTAATGATGTATTTCCTCTGCGCGAAGGGATTAATGAGTTAGGAACGATCGGAGGTGCGATCGTGACGGTTGGCGGCGCCGGGGGCGCGGCGTTATCTAATCGTGCAAGGTCTCCGACGCTTCTGAAACCCGCGGACTTCGGAACTTATTAAATATACAGACATACTAAAAACGAAATTATTGAATTAAATCTTAAACTACGTCCCACCTCTTTTGGCTAAAAACATCGAGGACCTAGCTTACAATAACTTTTTTTGTGAAAGGAACATTTGGGAAAAAGTGATGCTTTAAGGGCCTTTCTTTAATTCGGCAGTAGCGTTGATATAAGTTCCTCTGTGACATCCCTTACCCACTGCCACACATGTACATCAATAGGCTAACTGTTGAATATGCAAACAAAAATAGACACCGATGATATAGAAGGGGGAAACATCCCGACGCACCACGCTGCGCACTATGGAAATTTTCTTAACATCTCTGATTCATTCAAGATATAATTATATATTTTTTAAACTCTTCCATCACACTCTTATCTTACAAATTTGAAAATATAGAGAAATAACCTTCCCATAGTAACATGCAATTTTAAAATACAACAATTTTATAACCTAAAAATACCAAATCTAGTCACAGGTGTAAGATGGTTCGGATTTTCTATATTTTTTAAATACAGCATATTTAAAGGAATTAATACAATGTAACCTATGTTACAAAACCCATTATCGTCGCTTTCTTTTATTTTATCTCAAAAATGTTATTATTGTTCACCATCTGCATTTTCTCTTATGTAGTGGAGGTTCATGGGATGTGATTATTTAACATTAAACAATCCACAAACCATTTGCACCATTTACTGTAATAACAACTTGCTCCGGCTTCAGTGAGGTGGATAGACATACAAATAAGTCGTATCTTATTTGCGATTGAAAGAGCTTGCTATCGGTAATGTTTTTTAATCGTTTCAGTTCCAGATAAGCTTTTAAGTTTATCTGGAACAATGAAACAGTGAAATCCTATCTCTTTATTCGCCGACAGACAGGAGGGTAATATATATGTATATAAAAAAGACAGGAGGAGCCTCCATTGTGGCCTTCAGTGGCCTAAGCGACTTGACTGATTTTTAACAATGAGATGTCATTTGATTCCTGTCATTCAAGTTCCATATTTTTAAATTGAATACTAGTATAAATATTAGTATAAAAAACGGCCGAGGTAATTTATAATCAGGGCCACGCGGCGCCCATCCTGTATGCGGCCTGGGCGGAGGCGGGGCTTTTCCCGGTGGAGGAGCTGAAGAACCTGCGCAAGCTGGACTCTGACCTGGAGGGGCACCCCACGCCGCGCCTCAGCTTCGTGGACGTGGGCACCGGCTCCCTGGGCCAGGGGCTGGCCGTCGCCGCCGGTATGGCCTACGTCGGAAAATACTTTGACCAGGCACCCTACCGGTAAACTCATTTATCTATTCAACATACACATATAATTGCCGATACTTTACAATATCACAAGTAAGATTACAAACCGACGATGTTCACAATTCTACAGTGATATCCTTTCATTAAAGTTGTATATTATCAAAGGCAACAACGACGTTCTCAGATCCTAATATATGTATATGTGTCATATTTTTTGCTGTTGCTTCACAATTTCAGTCAACGGCAAGTAATGGATATAATTTATGTATAACTTGGTATCAGGGTGTACTGCCTGGTGGGCGACGGGGAGGCGGCCGAGGGCAGCATCTGGGAGTCGCTGCACTTCGCCAGCCACTACAAGCTGGACAACCTGGTGGTGATCTTCGACGTCAACCGCCTCGGGCAGTCCGAGCCCACCTCGCTGCAGCACCAGGTCGGCGCCGCACACCCCACACGCAGCACACACGCCACACGTACGCTCACGCGCCACACGTACGCTCACGCCCTGCTGTACTTGCTCCACTTATAATACTGGGATTTGCAAATCGTTTATCTTTCCCACAAACTTAATTATGAAAACGTATTATAAATATATATCATACAACTTATTTTACGTTTTTACAGTTGGTTTTCGAAATAAATAAAAAAAATACGCTTACTCCTACCATGCAAAGGTACAAAATGTTTAAGAAATATAAAAAAATACATTATTATTCTCAAATCTAGCAATGAATATTAGGAAAATAAATTATATTTCCATTCAACATTTGTGCATATTTAAAAAGCAAAGCATCACTCTCAACATTCTTTTAAAAGCCGTTTCAGTTTGTCTGAAGTTCAGTCTTCTCGATGTTCGCATTTCTGCATACTAGTTTTTCTCCTACACATTTTGTTATCATTGATAAAGCCAATACAAATATTTCTTGTGCGACGCACCAGTTGCATGTTTCTAGATTGTCATCATTTGTGACAGAGTTATGCAACGCGGCGCGCCGGCCAACATTGATAAGACGCGCGCGGGCAGCCCTCATCTCTGACCTCAGCTGATTGTAGCTGCTTGTCGTTAAGCCCGAATGCTTTGCTTCCAAATTAATAATTCATTTTAAATGTCACACAAAAACACTTACACCTGTCAAACAAAAGAGGTAGAGGACTTTGGCATTCCTAGCTTCACATCTTCCCATTCATACGTCGCGTTATGTGTAGTCTTATAATGGCCTTCTGTTTTTATTAAGTATTTTTTGCCCGACTGACAAGAGATTAATGTTATGCTGGTATGTTTGTTCGTTCTATTGTGACCTCCTGTAAACGTCTGCACTGATTTTGACGAGGTGTCATCCAATTCGTGCCTATTCTTCCTTCTCACACAGTCACTCAAGCTTGTTGTTTTTTTTAAAATTAATAACTGTTTTAATTACCTTTACGACATATTTCCCAATTAAGAATTTATCATGCAATACATTAAGAACATAAAATTGTTGTATTTATAAAAAAGTAAGTAATTTGTAAACTTCAACAGATGGACGTGTACGCGGCACGCCTCAAGGCCTTCGGCCTGAACTCTATCATAGTAGACGGTCACGATGTCTCAGAACTGGTGAAAGCCTTCGATGAGGCCGCAGCAGTTAGCGGCAAGCCCACAGCCATCGTCGCCAAGACGTACAAGGGCAGAGGCTTCCCCGGCATCGAGGACGCCGACAACTGGCACGGGAAGGCTCTAGGCGCCGAGGGAGACAAGATCATCAAGGTTGAATAATAATAAAAAATAACTATGTTGGACATCCAAAGTTACAGTTGCGTTGGCAGCCTTTTTAAGGGGGAGAGTGGATAACGAAGAGGAGAATAGTTAAGAGTTCAGCAAGTGGGATGGGACTTACGACACCTCACCCATCACACAAAACGCGGAAATTCAAATACCGCATCCTCCAGCCGACACATTCGTGCCACAATTGCTGTGGTTTGTTGGTCACAATAAAGCTATTACCCTTACGTCGTCGAACATCTTCCAGCACCTGCAGTCGCAGATCAAAAACCAGACGCTGAACCTGAAGCCGCGGGCTCCGCTGGCGGAGGCTCCGCGCGTGCACATCGCGGACGTGTCGCTGTCCTCGCCGCCGGGGTACAAGAAGGGGGAGCCGGTGGCCACGCGCCTGGCGTACGGCACGGCGCTCAAGAAGCTTGCCGACACCAACATGAGGTACACCGACATCACATGTAGAACTACTTCTGAGGGGGAAAGGCGCACAAGAGCAAGCAAATTAACTGGTATTCAAGTTTTCGGCAAACTTCTTGAATAAATGACCTTGACTGCACAGAAGCTATTTTTGGATTCGAAGATTGTCGGAATAAATAATTATTTCTGTTTCATAAGTATACATGATCACAAAATCGCGGCTACATTTTATTGTTTATTAAATTAACGTTTGTCGATATTGTTAACCTTTTGTTCAAGAAGTTTGCAGCCGTCTGCACAACTGATTATGATAGTCTTCATATAGCATAAAGTGATGAGAAGTGATGACGTTGCATCATTCTCGGGACGAAACGCAGATTGAATCATTGAATTGTTCCACTGAACCGTAATACCTTGCAAAATTAAATAGCTATATCAGAGCCGCACAGTAGTGGTGGAGTGTTATGGCAGACTTAAGCTATCGAATTATATAGTGTGAGTACATTGCATACAGACTATAAGGGAAACATACTTAAATTGTGTGTTTTAAAAAACTGTGTGCTAAAGTGACCGTGTGTCGTACTCACGCGGCCGCTATCGGTCGCCGTGGTCAGTAGCACTCGGACAGTTGCTGTCTTAATGTTGAATCTACTGCTCTCTTACTGTTGAATCAATTGATTCTTAGCTATTTTATTTCAGAGTTTAAAGCATTAACATATCGGTCTTTTTAAACCTTAATCGCAATTCTTAATTGTACAAATTACAGCGAAAAAACTAATTTCGCATATGGCATTTGTGCACTAATAGTTGCCTTAATACGGCTGAACGCAGTGTGTACATGTGTGGCGTTTGTTGCAGAGTGATAGCTTTGGACGGCGACACGAAGAACTCGACGTTCAGCGACAAGCTGCGCAACGCGTACCCCGAGCGGTGAGCCACCCCCGCAAACACCTGTGTACTCTTATAATTAGCAACCACTGACAAACATAGCCAATAGATGGCGCTTTACATTATTAATTATTTATTATAATTATAAATAAAGGGAAGCAACCTAAAAAATTTAATATTTTTCTTGTAATAACGTAAAAAAGAGATTTTATTCCAGTCCATGTCTTATAACAATCATAATAATTTCGTATGTGTGTAATTTCAATTTAATAATGTTACCTTACGACTGTTCGTGTGAGCGCAGGTACATCGAGTGCTTCATCGCGGAGCAGAACCTGGTGGGCGTGGCCACGGGCGCCGCGTGCCGCGACCGCGTCGTCGCCTTCGTCTCCACCTTCGCAGCCTTCTTCACTAGAGCCTTCGACCAGGTGAGCCGCCCGTAGACACTGCCGCAATACATCTCCTCACTTTGATCACACCTAATATCCTGTTACCAATACAAATATGTACCTGTTCACCATTTCGATATAGCACGTTAAGTTTGTATTAAGAAACGAAAGTTTCGGCGCCCTGGCGCCGTCACCAGCCGCAGACTGCGGGCTGGTGACGGCGCGGCGCCATCACCAGCCGCAGACTGCGGGCTGGTGACGGCGCGGCGCCGCGCGCACGACCCCAAGCGGCGCTAAGAACAACGCGCGAAGGGAATCGAAAGACTTCGTAGTTCTATTGACTTATTGGAGGGACCACACGAGTTAGTTTAGATGTTGTAGAATTGTAAAGTATGTTGTAAACTATTATGTAACAGATCCGCATGGGCGCCATCAGCCAGTCCAACATAAACCTGGCGGGCTCGCACTGCGGCGTCAGCATCGGGGAGGACGGGCCCTCGCAGATGGGCCTCGAGGACCTCGCGCTCTTCCGCGCCGTGCCCACCGCCACCGTCTTCTACCCCTCGTGAGTTGGCGCCGCACACTCGATATTTAGGAATAAGAAACATAAGATGACATTTTAATTTTTTTTCTTTCAAGTCCCAAGGCTTTACCCATACGATTTTTTCTAGACATGGTATTTTTTTCTAATGAATTTAACGCTTAACCACAGCCCACCTCGTGTTTTTATTTATTTATTTCTTCACTTTAAAATTAATAAATGGATATGGTCTGACTGTGGGGCTATGGGGTCGAGTCTCCATACATTATGCATGTTCAAGACAATGGAAGTGCATAATAAAAGTTGCGACGACGTGTTCGGCAAAAGTGACTTTGGCGCTGTTTAATGTTAACGAGGATATAAATCGCTTTGTTCAGACTCGCGTTATTTTAACAATAATAAAAGGGTCTAAATCAGACGTACGTTTTATGTAAGATAAAACCTTGTCGCTCGAGTGCATTGTAGCGAGCCTGTGTGTGCGCAGCGACGCCGTGTCGACGGAGCGCGCGGTCGAGCTGGCGGCCAACACGCGCGGCATCTGCTACCTGCGCACCTCGCGCCCCAACACGCCCGTCCTGTACCCCAACGACGAGCTCTTCAAGGTGCGCCCCCCCCCCACACACACCCCACCGCCGCAAACTGTTTCTGTGCCTGTTATGTTAAAAAAAGCTGTCAAACAATTTGGCATTTTGACGTTATTACTAAAAATACATATGCTGCTAACGAAAACGTAAAGAACTGAGCAATTCACTTATCATTGCTCAGGTCTTTATGGTTTTAGGAAATCAATAAAAGTTATTGATTACACCAGGAAATATGTTTAAAACCATAAAAACTTCCTTTACGTGGTCACCGTCCCAAGAGTTTTGTAGCCCATAGTAGTGTATTTTTCACATTGTTACATCTATAGATAAACGGAATGTATAATTGAGATTGTCGCTTGAACCGCCATCAATAAGTAACGGCTGTTGGCAGGTGGGCCAGGCCAAGGTGGTCCGCCAGAGCTCCGGCGACCGCGTGCTGCTGATCGGCGCCGGCGTGACGCTGCACGAGGCGCTGGCCGCCGCCGCCAGCCTGCACCGGCAAGGTGCGCACAGAGCACAGCGCACAGCGCACGGCGCTCGCTTAGAACGACATCCAACTAAACCGAGGCTGTCGCCCCGCCCTACTCTGTAACTTAACACATTTTATGCGGTCTGTCCAACATACGCAACTATGTTGCTGAGTTGGTTATGGGTTAAAATCCGTAAAAACCTTTGTAGAGTACTTAAAAGTTTGACAGTCGTATAACTCAAAAACCGAACAAGTTTTTAAAAAGTATAAATAAAATAAAAACTTGGTAAAAAATTGTCTAGAATAAGTTTTTACATCCATAAAGCCAATAATCGGATTAGGGTTATTTTTACCCTATTTTTAAAAGATTACTAATTGATGGAGTATTTTATTAACAGAATTTTATTAGAAAAAAAAGCAAAGAAATTTACATTAGAAAAATAAATAGACTTTTGTAATAAAAAGTGTAAACGTTGTATGATAACTATATTTTATTATTTTATAAACTTATGAGCGACGTAATATGAAACTTGTCTGTGATGTGTGTAATGTCTTGAGCAACGTGTAGATGTCTCTGCACATAAGAGATATTTATACAATTTAATTACAAATAAGTTGAGTAAGTTGAAAATCAGTTATAATGCAAATATACCAATCCATACATTATATGAAATTGAAAGTGGCGATTTTAAACGAGTAGTAATATCTGCCGCGCTTTTCAACGGCAATCCGCGAGACGGGTACTAGCCAGTGCCCCTCTCATAGTGTGTCAAGACTCGCAGACCATCTGAAGTCGGCCGCGGGCCCCACACCGAGGGCCCTTAAACTCAACTTTTATCAATTTTTGTAATTAAACTATTGAAAAAGTTTTAAGCAAAGAATAACCTCCAATACGAAATTATCTAATAAGAATTTAGTAGAAGATGTTTTAATGATGGAATAACAATGATATATCTAAAAAAAAATAGAAATGTACAAAATTAAACATGATACGTTTACGCATTAGATTTATGTTGTGGTCGTACTGTGTGCGCAGGCATCGAGGCCCGCGTGCTGGACCCCTTCACCGTGAAGCCGCTGGACGCGGCGGCCGTGGTGCAGCACGCGCGCGCCGTCGGCGGCCGCGTCGTCGTCGTCGAGGACCACTACCAGGCAGGTCGGTGCCTCTCCCATCACCCACACACACATGCAGACCATACGTAACTAGTTGAAGGCTATATTGCATCATTGTACACTGCACAAAATTGACACGGCAGCGGCCGAGCGTCGCACTCGGCGCGACCGCCAGCACTCCCACAACACGAGTTCGACATTACTTGCGTGAAATGTAAGCCGATATGAATGCGCACCGCAGGCGGGCTGGGCGAGGCGGTGCTGTCGGCGCTGGCGCTGGAGCGCGACGTGGCCGTGAAGCACCTGTTCGTGCAGGGCGTGCCGCGCTCCGGCCCGCCCGCCGCACTGCTCGACATGTTCGGCCTCTCCGCGCCGCACGTCGCCGCCGCCGCCAAGGCCCTGCTCGAGGCCTAGCGACCTGCGCCCTCCCCCTCCGCCCTCCCACTCCGCCCTCCCACTCCGCCCTCTCGCCGCGCACAACGCACGTCTTCCAATCGACATAATCGTCGTTATCAAACAAATCTTTGGATACTTCGAGCGTCGACTAGCCATACTAGGAAGGGATCTTGTGTCTCAAATAACTACGTGCCTTGCATTGCACAGAAGTGCTGTGCGATTATAGTAGAATATTTCCAAATGAGAACTGCGATGTAACGAGTTACTTTAACATAGCAGATATTTGTTTGACAACAACGTTATAACGAGTGTCGAGTTGTGATAATATTAATGTCATGTTTTGTGATTCTGCCTCTTCTCTTACTAATGTCAGCAGCACGGAATAGTGTTTTCCTTTATATTTGAGAGTAGACTTCACTATATATTTACTGAGTGTTGGTGTTACAGATTCGTACATTATTTTGTACGAACTTGTTGTTGGTCAATTACTATGAGAAAAACATTCCCAGTGCAAAAAGCTCACATTCCAAATTATTTACTAATAATTTCACTTAAAAAAAACCAATTCAAAACATAACTTAGAACAATAATATATTACTAAAGTTGTAATAAATAAGTTTAAATCACTTGTGTGATGTTTGTAAGCTGTAAGTCTTGTTGAATCGTTTCGTAATCGGTTAAAACGACAATCCTAAGAAAAAATTGTTTTTATACATTTTTATAAGAGATAAAAGTATTTTGTATTCGATGACTGTTACAAGTGCCTTCTTCGTACACTAAGCACAATGTTTGGAAACATTTATAACTTAGCCAAGTAAGGATATTTTGTCTTAGATTAGTCGGTTGTTGGTACGTTTGCACAATTTTGCTGGTTTTTGATTAATAATTTACAGGACGTTATCGGAGAGGACATTGTAAGAAACGTAAAAACATCATACAATTCCTATTTTGCGACAGGTTGTTGTATTTCCCTCTGAAATCATTTAATTTTTTGCGTTTCGCACTGTTTTTATTATATTACTTTTTATAATTCTATAATTTCGAAAATTTATATTATTCAAAGGTTTGTGTTTTGGAGTTAATTAATCAAATACTGTTTAATTGGTTAAATTGTTTATTGGCACGTTTACATTCCTGTTTAATTGCATTTTTTTTCTCATTGAAATCACAGAATTATTGAGTTTTTCGTTTTTTTTTTAAATAAAGTTGTATAAAATACAAAAGAGTTTTATTTGTATTACTAAGAACAATAATTAATTAAATATCTGTACACATTGATAACAATAACATTTTATTCTTACAGTAATGACTAGAACGACTCGCGGCCTATCAACATTATGTACATTATTATAAATAAGTTATTTTATTTTAAACAAACAAAACGCAAACCGCACAACTCATGGCACTTCATTTATATCGATTAAACAACAGTCGCTCACTTTATATTATAGATTCACATCAAAGATGTCACGTACCTCATGATGCCTAATCCGGTGGCCGAAAGTGTAGAAACTTAAGTTACAAAAACGTTTCCCGCCGTAAACATTCAAAGTATCTGTGTGAAATAAAAGAAGACGGCTTGTGCTGTACAGCCACCTAAAACTTTTTCAAGTAATACACTAAATTCTCTCATACATACACTAACACTACACAAGTCGATCTTCATTTTTTAACGTTGAATGTGTTTGTAAGGTCGTCTTGAGGTATATAAATCTAAGATATTGTCTAAACATTAGCGATATTAATACTTAACACAGAGCAACGATAAGGCTGTAGTCGCGCATCTGACATTAGCTGACCTCCCGCTGCAGTTTTTTACATGTTATCGCTTTGGAAATCTCATTAGTATCACACGAAGTATATTTTAGGTAACAAACTAGTTTACAATGTAATGTGTAGCTTGTGGCAGCGGCGCATTCTGTTGATATGTTGGCTTTAAGATATTTTTATTAAGTTACAAATATATGAGCCGTTCGGTGCACACATCGATTAACTCCACTTTTTGTAAAATCTTTCAGTGTCAAAGTACTTGGTGTACTCATAACTTTTTATATTTATAACGACTATCCTGAATAATAAAGATTAACACCATTAAACGGCAAACATTTTTTGCCATTGAATAATAAGTAATTTATTTCAGAAGACATTTTTATTAACTCCATACTCTAATGTAAACTGTTTCAATAACGCAAGGATATTATTAATTATTGGATTATCTGAAATATTAAAATTTTAAGTTTATTGTAACTTATTCAAAGTAAGGAAATAAGAGCTGAGTCAATTGAAATAAAAGTTTTGGTCAGTGGACATAGCTATTTGCCCGATGACTCAGATTTTGCTATTATTAAGTCACGTGTGAAAAAAAAAACATTTTGTCATCAGATGATTGGTACAATATAATCAAAACATGTAAAAAGAAAGCGCCATTTCATTTAATCCCATTGACCCACCAAGATTTTTTTTTTTCAACGAAACCTTTAGAACAGTAAATTGGCTTAAAATAAATACGCTGGATAAAGTTAGAAAGGTCTAAACCCCATCTCATACGATTCAAATGTAACTATAATGAAGATACAGAATTTAAAGCCATTAATATAAGAAAGTCTGCACAAGGCAGACCGCAAAGTTAGAAAAATATAGATCAGCCTTTATTATATCCTACAGGTCAGGTAGAAGTGTGACAAGGGTAAAATGGAGAGACATGATGGATCTACTAAAATTAATGCCTCATGTTAAACATGATTACAAACTTGACAACAAATCGAAATGATGAATCCTCACATACAGCTGAAGAAGACATTATTTATAATATTGCTGATGAATTAATCACAAATAATATATTATAACAGAACTGTCAGCATTATTTTTTATGGAAAAGCTGCAATAAAAATATGTAATAACTTACTTTTTCTGTAAAAAAAAAACTTAAAAATTTAAATACTGAATTTAACTTTATAACTTTTTTCAGTTGCCAAATCGATTAACTCCACCATAAAACGGTAACATTACTGAAGATTGTTTTTGGCTATTCTCTCTTATAACTTTATATAACGTTAGCTGAAAGCTATATCTGTATTTATGCATTCTACATTATACATTTGAATTTATATTATAACAGGAATTTTAAAAAGCAATGGACATTATTTCATCGCATTTCTCAACTTATGTTTTATGGAATTAATCGATGTGTGCACTGAACGGCTCATATGTCAAACTCAACCGCAAAAAAGTAATAGCAAAAAGAAAGCCAAGTTAGCACCAATTAAACATTTACATTATTCAACTCGTCCGTAACTCCAAAAACAGTAATTATTTCCACTCTGACTAACTAAAGACTTGATTTTCACTCTGGTTATCCATTGTATTAGAAATGGATCCAAATTACTGCAATTTTTTGACAAATCTACATCCTCTACTTAATTAGAATAAAGTTAACCACATCTTGAACATTATGTAACTATAAAATTATAGTTTGTATGTACTCGTATGTAACACGGCGCCGTTTGTCGCCCGGGCGCTAATGGACCACCCGCCTGATTCTCGCTCCATTCACTTACAGGCGGACACGAAATATATGTAAATATGACACACAAATGGACGGACGACAATATCTAAAAGTAAATTACAACTTTCCCTGTCTGTCTATGCTATAAATGCATTCAGTGGCCGCTAGTCTTTATATCTCTATGTGGTCGGCTCCAAGATCCAACAATCAATCCATCAAAATATAAAGTACGATCAACAAAAATTATATTTTTATGTGATTTTCTTAAACACACGGTGTAACCTCAAAATTACCTTGGATGATAAAATAAATATGAACAATAATAAACTCATTTATGAAGCAAACATTCCTAACTAAGAAATATTAAAAACAATAAAATAGTAATCCTATTAATTTAAAGTTGTAAAATCAACCCTGAACTCTGAAGAGGAAGCAGACGGGTATACCACAGATGTTTGGTTATTCCATAGAAACACACGTGGCGTTTTATAAAATCACGTGACTTATGCAATAGAGCAACTTCTATTCTCTATTATGTCTATTCTTATTACATAATTGGCGCTAATGTCGTTTGCCTTACCTGTCACCCCCATTCGGAGACCCCATTAGGCTTACTCTGTTTGTCCACAGGAGGGTCCTCAGTCGGTCTCTCGTCCAGCTCGCCGGGCAGATAGTCTTTCCAACTTCGAAACAAGTATCGCGTGAATTTCCTGAGCTGCCTGAACTTGCAGTACGTGGCCCCCTCGGCCGACTGCAACTGCTGGGTCTGTATTAAAAAACCTTTTTCTTTAAATGTCTGCTCTAGTTTTTCTCTTTGCAGAGTCTTCCGAGACTTTCTTTTTTTCTTATGAAGGTCATCTTTACTCAGTGAGGTGGCGCCCTGGCTTTCCGTCTTCACGGCCGTAGCGGCCTCCACTAACGGTTCGCTCCTGATGTTTAGATCTCTCGGCATGCTCTCGTAACTCTTGTTCCCCTTGCCGCCGGTGCCGCTGTAGTACCTGAAGTTCCCGCCAGAGTCTACCGACAGCATTTTCTTCTCTTGTAGAGACGGTTTGGAACCACCGGTGAATTTAAATTTGCATATGCTGACTTCCGTCGTGGGAGTAGTGGACGTCTTTGTCGGGATAGGGGGTATGAAGATCGCTGATCTCTTCCGCTTCACCGGCCCCTGACTGGTAGGATTCGGGGAGGCTCTCTTCACTTTCGTACTATCCGGGCTCTTGGCTTCTTCCACTCGTTTTATTACTTTAGGATCTAGCAGTTCAGATATCTGCTTAAGAACGAGCTTCTTATTTCCGTCGGGTGAATTCGGTTCAGTGGCGTTGCCCTCACTACTGCCGGAGAGCACCTTGTCCCGGACGTCCTGTGCGCCAGGCAGCTGACTCGCCGCCGCCAGCCTCTGGTAATACAGCAGTTGCGTCTGCAGAGCCAGCGGGTGCATGTATATTCCGGCGTTGGGCCAGTAAACGTACCCCGGAAACTTGTCATCCCCGTCCGAGCTGACCGTGGACTGCGCTGGCTCGGACAGTGCGGGAGACACGTTCCTTGTCTGCCGCGACAGGTCTGGGGAACTGCTGGCTGTCGGCGGGACGACGTTTGTGTTTCTTTGGATGACCGATATGGCATTAGGTTGTTCAATTTTGAGATCATTCTGTTCGGACGTGTCGACGTCGGTTTCGATCTTTACATCGGGGAGCGAAGAGTAAATGTTTCCGAATTTCTTCTGGATCTGTATCTTTAGGTCGTGGAGATCCCTGATGCATAGGTTGAGTGGCTCATCATCGCTGTGGAGTGGGCCGGCGGCGGTCCTTGGCGCTTCGGGCATGGGATCGTCGGGGCTACAGAACTTTGGGGGCGACTGAATTTCCAGTCTCCTTCTGTGTTCTTGAGATAACTTACGTTCTAATAGATTCGAGATAATCTTGTTCTGGATGTCAGTTTTCGGTGTGCTCGGCGAGGGTTCCGCACCACGGAAAGCACTAAGCGGATTCAGACGCTCTTGCGGTGGCGGCTGCCCCGGCACCACGGTACCGTAGTTCTCGTAAATGAGGTGGCAGATGTCCGCCTTCTTTGGCTTCCTGCCGCGTCTAGGTTTAGAGTTGTTTAGGGTTATCTCTCCCATGTACGGTAAATCCTCGTACGTCATGATCTTGCTCGGAGCGATGGCGGGGTTTTTCTTCTTCTTCTCCTCGTGTTTAGGTTTGCCTGCCATATTGAGGACGGATGGCATTTGTGGCACGCTTATGGTCCCGGTCTCGTTTTGAATATCAGCGAGACGTTGCGCCCAAATCTTGAAAGTTTCGTTCGTAAAGTTGTTAATGTCAATATTAGGTTCAATTTTTGGTTTCTCGGGTGGCTTCTTCTGTTGCTTCGCGCTGGCTTTTTGCAGGCTCTGCTCGTAATGGTCGAGATACTCTTGCGGCAGCGCCTGATGGTGGAACTTCAGCTTCCATCGGTTCTTCTGTCGGTTGCGCGAGTGTTTGGGCTTGGCGCGCTCCTGTCTGTCGGCGCGCTCCTTGCTCGTCGACAGCAACTGCTGACGTAGTAATTCTTTATTATCTGACGTTCTGAAAAGACAAAAAATATAAAAATATTGTTTGATTTTCTGGAGGAAATATGACAATATGACATCCACATGCGTGTATCATACCTGTGTGTTGGGGG
>DWLR01000609.1:0-23835 GCA_018246295.1 Papilio alexanor hazarajatica | reverse complement strand
ATATATATATATATATATATTATAAAATAAAATGTTCATTCCGGATAAACCGAAAAACTATTGATTCGATTTTAAATATGCTTTACCAATAGGAAGCTAATCAGCGCCAAGGCATTTATTCATATTACTAGCTGTTGCTCGCCACTTCGTCCGCGTGGAATTCAATATTGATGTGTCTATATGTAAACATATACATATATCTGGGTGAAGAACGTTCCGCGGAAACCGTTCATTTTTCCAGGATAAAAGCCTAAGTGATGTTAAAGACTATAATCTATCTCTGTGCCAAACTTCGTCCAGATCTGTTCAGATGGTGTGGAGTTAAGTGGTGTCAAACGTCCATCCAAACATATGCATTTGTAATATAATGATATTTTTACTCTCCGTAAGTTTTTTTTTGTAATAAATACTATCCTATATCCATATTTCATTTCCCAAGGTCAAATCTATCGTTTTACCAAATTTCCTCAAAATCGGTTTAGTGATTTTATTTAAAGCGTAACAGACCGACCGACAGACAGACAGAGGTACTGGCACTAAACAGTAACTAATTTGTATATTAAGTTCTTTTTTAAATTAAGTATTATCTAACCTAAATAAATAAAAAATAAAATAAATAACCATTTTATTGCCAGAAAAAACAAAAGCACACAACACACAACCTGACAAAGAGATAGTTATCTTGAATTACGCCCATTTCTGCCATCGACTAATAGATTTGAGGAGTAAAGAAATTTAAGTGAAATTTAAGACTCGATATTTGACCTTTTAGAGCTAAGTGACGGTTCAGATGCAGCATTATTATACAGTTGATTAAATAACTAATCAAATTTTACTTAAATCGCCACATACGTAGTAAATAGTGAGACGGGATTTTTTTTACCCAAAATGTGACAAACTTCTTAAAAGATTAAGATTATCAATATATCCAAGGATACTTTATTACTTTATAGATATAGATTTTATTTGTCTATTTAGCTAAGAGAACTTAAGGTGGGTTGCATGTTTATTCCAATAGATTTATCAAAGTAATAAATTAGTAAATAAGATATTTAGCTCCATAAATGTTAAAGTTTTATTTTATGTTTATTTATTTGTGTGCATGAACATGTCTGTTTGTCTTGTGTCTGAATGTAAAGACCACCAGAGAACGGGCAGCAGCGTCCCTTTCTTAGTACGGTGGAACATACTGCGATCGCCAACCCGCCTGCCAAGCGTGGCGATTATGGCACATTTCCTCCAATAATGTGATCAATAGACCTATATCCAGCAGTGGATGATCATAGGCTGAGATGGATTTTTTGTTTTACTCTCACCGATGGCTTAAATCACCGAGATACGTGGGTGGCTCAATAACCATTTAATAATTAATCCTAACAATAATTCACTTAATGTTAGGCAACCCGCTGCTCGTTTGCCTCCCTTATTCTATTAAAAAAAAACCATTAGGATTAAATTCATTACCGAACTCTTAGAATATCTTAAAAGACCTATAATTTATTACATGTTAAAGATTCTAGTACAATGGTACCCCCGATAGGGTCAGAAACTACCCTCAACTTAATTTTAGTGTCGTAAATTTTTTGAACAATATATGCACATACTGATTCTGAAATAACTAGAAAATTCTTAATATTCTTTATAAGCGAATCGTCCATTACCGACACAAATGCATAATTACTTAAGCATGTTATGCATGAAAACTGCTCTCCTGTCCACTTGTAAGACTTGCTCATTTGATTTGCATTGCTCATATCATGTCATGTGTTATGTTAATTAACAACTTATTAATCTAAACAAAACGACTCTATCTATCTACTATCTATTCAAATAAAATAAAGCATCTTTGCTACTATAGTAGGCAAGGTTTGTAAATATTTTTGATTGTCCTTATTAGGTACTAAATATAACGAGAGATGTGAAAAGGTCCTAAAAAAACTTAATTTTTTTATCTAATTTTTCTAGAACATATGATAAAAAAAAATCCATCGCCGGGAATCTAAGTCTTAATTTAGAAATTATATTGCAACAATAATAAAAGATTTATCTACAAGTAATACAAAAGTCAATGGTAAAGGCTTAATCCGGATTTGTACTAGAGGCCGTATGCTTTTAACGCTACAGCCACTGAGCTATAGCGGCTTAGTTATGTAACAACCATAAACGTATTAAATGGCTTTGCGTAACCCAACACGTTACGCTCGTGGTTAATTAGACCAAGAACTCTTGGGAACGGAATTATTATATCCAAAAAATAGACAATTCAAGAATGAGATAAGAAATTTAACATATTACGGCATTTTAATGTTTGGTAATGATTCAACGAAACGGAAAAAATGCAGAGTAATAATTATACAAGTAAAACTGTGCTATTATTGAAAAGGAGATCGTTCTCTAAACAAATAAAAAAAAATAACGATCCCACTTATTTTATACCATTCTCATATATCTTTATTTGCCAGATATGTACGTATTATTCAATAGCATTCAACCCTCTTTTATCCTGCATTATTATTCTATAGATTTAACGTAATCGCAATGATATCACAATTTTTTCGCATCTCTTTCTTCATTTATTTAAAATATTTTTTAAAATTTTAATTTTATATTTCATTAGGTTTACATGTTATAATTTCTTATTTCAAAGACCAGGATGTCCAGATTTTTATTCCCACCAATAAGAAGTCACAGTTCTTATAAACCAAGCGAATTTACGGAGTATTAAGTGATTAGGTACCACTACTGCGTAGTGTCAGTCATGCCATTGTCTTGCTCCGTATGCAGCCGCTACTTTGTTAAGTCACTCTTCCCATAATGGGAGCGACACCACGTATGGATGGGTATCGATCTGCATTCTCGGTCTTCTACACCAGTGACTACTTCTGCGTGTGTTGGTTCGTGTTAACGATATACAAACTACAAAAGTTCACTTTCACGTTCAAGAGACCTAGGTTAATACCTAGGTCTCTTGAATGTGAAAACGAACTTTGTACGTGTTTTGAACGTGAAAGCGAACTTTTGCGAGTTAGGACAGATCTAATGATCTGTACCATCTCTTAATAATTCTGTCCCAAGTATCTTAATCCTTAGGTCTTATTTTACTGCAAATGTCCCACAGAAGGGCATACTTTTAGTTACACTGGGGTCAATAAACTGGAAAGGGTTACAGGCTCGTGGGCGTAGTACTTTCATGTTTATATAATACGTACCGATTCTGTCAGTCAATTTTCACGTACGTGGTAAGTCAGAAAAAAATCAGACATATATATATTTTGCTATCCATGCGAAGCCGAGGCGGGTCGCTAGTTAGGTTATAAACGACTCTTTGATTGGGCAAGTAGCTCAATCAATCAAAAATCAATTTGCACTTTCTAAACGTTACGCTGTCAGCCTTTCAATCGAACGCACAATTGACAATTTCAACAATTGTAAGAGACAAAAGTACGATCGTCCCAAGGCCTTTTGAATCCGAAAAATCTTTTGAAAAGCTTAATATGATTATTATTGTAGTTTTAAGTTCAGTTGCACCCAAGAAAAACTGAATATGTTTTACACTTGTAAATTTTATGTGTAAAGTTGTAAACTTCTTGTGTTGCATAAGAAGATGCACTTAGATTTTTTTTAACAAGAAGGCAGGAAACAAGCAAGCGATCACCTAAGTGACCGCTAGTAAGGTATGAACTGACATTTTGTAAAAACTTGTTTATCAAAGAAGAAATAGATTGTCACCTTTAACATAATATGTCAAATTGTAAACGATTAGTTCGGTTTACAGGCTAGGACAACCTGGAACCAAAAATATTTTATATGGAATTGGGATCCCTATTAATGACGGATATTGCTATCACACTCCATCATTACGCTTTCTCTGTCTACCACAACTAACATTTGACATGACGTAAGCATTTATTATTTAGAATATATTAATAAGAATGTGCAGTCGTCATAGACGTTTTAATTAGTTCGATGATGTTAGATTAATTAATACCACATTGTGCTAGCGATGTATAATCCAGTTCCTTGGCGGTATTCCACTTACAGAAAAATTGCGTTGTTCCTTGCGACAAGCTAAAAAATCTGTGGCGTACTTGCACTGTACTCCTAACTATTGTTATCACCGCTGTCTTTGTTTTCCGCTCGGGAAGTTTTACGATCTCTGCCATTCAGTCGAAATCATTATTTGCGAATACTCTATTATTACAACATTGATCGACCTCTTTTCGTCCTAACACATTTAAAAGTGGCATCCTATTGGTTATTGTTTCTGCGTCAACGTCTCAAGGCGTACGAAACGTTCAAACTCTCTTTTAAAGTGGAATACTGCCAAGGAACTCGACTGTACCTACTGCATAATATAAACTATGTAAAATATTTTGTTCGACAAGTGTTATCTGTATTGATAGGCACTTGAAATTGTTATTATATAAATAGTGCTTAATTTTTTTTAATAATCATCACAAATGTCAGGTTATACTTGTGGGAAAAGAGGACTTGGCATATTCCGTTCTAGAAGTTGCATATTTTTTATGTAGAAAGCCATTAGAGAAGGATTACTGGTATAGTATATGGTTTTTGGAGCACATCTATGTAACAAATGACTATAGAACAGGGATATTCCGAGTCAAATATGTTTGTTTAAAACTAAATTTGAAGATCATATTTGCCATTTATAAATAAACCGAAAGTAAAAAGTTTTTTTTTATATTATAAACGTTTAGCATACACTTAAGCCAATTGTTGTTAAATAATAATTCGAAGCTCAATTCATGCAATTTTGCCATCATTTTCAGTAACTCGTGACACGGTGCATTCTCTTGATGAAACAGCACCTGTCCTTCTTCAAATGGGGCCGTTTTACCATGATTTCTTCCTTCAAATGCTCCAATACCTTTACGTGATATTCGATATTTATGGTTTTTCCCTTTTTAAGAAAATCGATAAATATTATACCACGGGAATCCCAAAATACTGATGCCTTAACTTTGCCAGCCGAATTTTGCGTCTTTCCACGCTTTGGAGTCAATTCATCACGTGCAGTCCACTCGGCTGATCCATTGTCACATACCAACGCAAAAATTCGGATTTATTACGATTGAACAGCTCCAAATATTGCTCAGAATCATCAATTCGTTGTTGTTTTTGGTCGATTGTGAGCTCGCGCGGCACCCACTTTAAATAGAGCTTTCGCATACACAAACATTCATTCACGATATATCCAACACGTTTCTTTGATATCTTTAGGATCTCGGCTATCTCAATCAACTTCACTTTACGTTTACCCAAAATTATTTTGTGGATTTTTTAATGTTTTCGTCGGTAAAAGCCTCTTTGGGGCGTCCACTGCGTGCATCGTCCTCAGTGCTTATTTCGCCTCGTTTAAACTTAGCAAACCACTTCTCAACGGTTGATTTTGCTGGTGCACAGTCCAAATAATGTTTATCAAGCCAAGCCAAGTATTGAAGCCAACAGTATTTTTTTTTTTCGACAAAAAATAATGCTTTATTAATACACGGTATTCTTTTTGACCATTTTTTCAAACTAACAAAAGTTTCTTCACTCAAAGTGCAATAACTTACAAATTAATAGTTTGACAGCTGTCAAATTTATACATGTGTCTTTTGAAGGAAAGGTCTAACTAAAAATCATAAGGATTTAATACTAGTACTGCCATCTATGTGTCAGCCTACGAACTTTTCAGGTGACGTAATACAACATCAAGCTCAAATGCGAAGTTGTTTCAGACATGTGATTCTAAAGTTAATAGGAGTCTCGCCTCGATGAACACTCCACATTTCATCGATGTCGATAACAAGCGTACTACACTACTTAGTTCCTTTGGTTGGTTGCAATGACTTTTCTTCGTGTGTCTTAAAATTTTACATTACATATTTGCATGTCGGTATGTTTTGACATGCAAATTATTAAAATTATTTTGTCTTAAGTCCCAAGTTCTCTTTATTTGGCTTAGTTCACAATTTTCCGCAACAACATCTATTGCACGAATAGCTCGCTCGACCAGTGGAGTACCACGAACTCACAGAAGACAGGCCAGGTGATATGCCGCAGGCCTTATTTTAGTCCTCTTCCCCTTCCTACCCCTTTCTAATACGGAAAGGGTAGGATTGACGGGGAAAGGGATGAATAGGAGAAGGGATTGTCAATTTTTCTGTCTATCCCCTCCTTTGAATATTAACCCTTTGCACTTGAGTGGTGAGTCTCACTCACCATGCGGTTTGATGCCACAACTCGAGAGGTGACTGTCGCTCACCACTTCGTTCGCTGCGGTAATTCGATCCGCGGCGGTGATTATTTATGTTTTGTTTCTTCGATGCGAGTTCCTACGCTCTTTCTACGTAATCTGATGAAGTGTAAAATGATATCCCTTCAAATTGAGATAAGACTTTCTTATCTGAAATTACGCAACCACGAACCGGACTCCATTTTCGGTCTCAGTTCGAACTTGACAACCGTGGCAAAAAGACTAGAAAAACAAACAAATTGGAATAATGCGGGAATGAGTTCTGTGAGAAGAATGTTACGAGGTGTTGTTGAATTTACCGTGTCCGGTACCGGTGTCGATCGTCCAGATCAATTAGCTGTAACCGAAGATCCTTGAAATGGTGGCGTAAACTATTTTTCTGGGGTCTGGAAATATGCTCAATAAATTCATATATACTTTATAAAATGACTAAACCGCAGAGAGGAGAACAGCCGCTTACTCACTTGCGGTATGTTTCGAAAACCTTAGTTCGGCAATTGACGGGAGATTTTCGTCAGACACGTGCTTGACCTTCAACTTAAACCTCCAATTCCGAAAACATCCGCTTAGATGGAAAGCTCACTCTAACAGGAGTTATGAAGGATTGCAAAGTCTGCTCTCAAAGAACTGAACATGGCAAAAGACATCAAACGACATAATATTGTGATACTTTTCCCGAGAAGCCGGGCATACATTTCGGCATTTTTTTCATAAAATATCATGCAAAGAAAAATTATAAGGACTAATGCTTATGAAATTATTTTCGTATAGCTGTAAAGAAACATTAAATATTAAAATATAAAAGTTTTGTTTGTTACTTTGTGTGTGTAATCATTTTACGTTAGAGGTAGTAAATACACCAAACACCGCTACGAAACGTCTGGAGTTGCTGGTTCACCGGCGCGGGAACGGCCTCGAGTGCAAAGGGTTAAAAGTAGGCAACGCATCTGGAACTCGCTACTGCTTGTTGCAGATGCGGATAGCGGTAATTTAAGTTACCGCTTGCTTGTTTACCACCTTCTTTTATAAAAAAAAAAAAAACTAAATTTATTTGTGATGCATGCTGATGGTGACTTAATATAAAACTTGCCGGATTTTGCCGGATTGATATCTATCCATAACTATTACACAATCGGATGTTGTATTGTGTTATGGAATGTGTTAATGATTTTAAAAAATAAGTGTTGTTACTGACCTGACCTCTAACAGTAATTTTTGCATAAATGTTTAAATACATACCAATTAAGGCTATACTTTACATTATAGTATTTTTAATACACCACGGTATGAACGACGTTTCAAAACATTTACATAAAATCATAATGATATACATAAATGGATTACTTCAAAAAGTCTGCCAAATTAAACGAATTACTTTATCATTTTCGAATTCTTATATGTATATCCTACATCTATGTATAGAAATAGGTTTTTAATTTATTGGAAGTTTAGTTCCATAACACAGTATCTTTAAGAAAAAATGTTATTTTTGGTGGTCACAATGCAAATAATATATTTTAAGCACCATTTTACGGATACTCGCATCGTATCTGTCTCCAAAACTATCTAGATCGGTTAGGGCAAACTTATACATCGTTAAAACTTCATGAGTAAATCGTGTTCTTGTACTAACACTAAAGAAGAGCGTTTCGAATACTCTCAGTATTGCAGATCTTTAAAATGCATCTGGTCGCATTTCTTAGTTTCATTTGTCTTTTAAACTTTTGCCAAATGTATTTGCCATTGTAACTCTATTCTACGTTTAAAATTAACAGTCAATTTATGAACGCAATTGACGATTAAGTGAAGAAATAACTTTTAGTGCACACAATCGCAAAAATACTCACTCTTCTCTTCAGATTCATTATTGAATCAGTTAGAAAACCAAATTCATCAGATGACTTCGAGCCATTGCAGTGCACGTACAAATAGACGAAGAAGAAGTTGGTCTAAATTCGAGACATGTACGAACGTGTAATGTACTTGAACGACCTTCTCATCGCTTATAATAAAGAAATAAAAATAAAATATATAATAAATATGCAACTACAAAGTTTTAAATCATATCGTGCATCATTATACCTCCTACCTAAAGAACAATAACTAGATCGAAAGGCAGGGACTGGAATATAATGAAGAAGCTAACGTTTCTTCCTTTCAAAAACATCTTTTCATAGCGTTTGAAAACAATAAGCCCGTTACTGAGCTGTTGTTCAACGACGTAAAATATTTACAAAATCCTATTTATTAAGCTTTTTCTTGTTCAGAAACGTTTGTTTTTGAACACGCTTGTTGTTTTCTTAACACGCTTGTTGTTTTCTTAACATGCTAAATGATTCCTTTAAATCTTGCAATTATTTTTTTTTACAGTTTTCACGATATACGATTGACTTGAATACTTAATAAACACCAATGATTACACAATAGTTTTGTAACTTTTCTTGATGTTAAAACAAAGCAAAAGAAAGGAAAAATTACACAATTAAACAATTCAAGTGAACCACTAGTTTGTTCGCTTCCTTTTAAAAGAAAAGAATTATCAGGAAATTAAAAGACTGGCCGCAAGAAATGAAATTTCTTCAGTCTACCAGTGCGTTTACCTACCCGTTCGGCGGAAATACTTAGAATTACAATCCTATCTAGACGAGAGTTACAAGCACGGTACCGAATTCTTTATATTATGCTTGGTATTCATTGGATTAAGAAATGATACCGACCATCTTATAGTACAAGAGTAGTTAGATAATATTCTGTCTGAACAATCGGTCAACAAATCAAACGTATCTAGCAATCGGCGAAATAAATAGCTTCTGATACATACAAAATAACATTGTCAAAATGTTATCTACATTTATCTTCTAGGTTGTAGAAATAACATAGATGGGGATGTAAAATAATAACAAAGTCCTTACTTTTCTTGTAGGAACCTACGTGTTATTATTATAGTTTTGTACGTTTTTGCTTAATCACGGTGAGCGGCCTCATACTGTTCAGTGCTGTTTCAATAAGTTCGTGCATCGGCCTTTGTAATTTTGCGCTTTGATACTTTTTAAAATCAAAGGAATTGTGCGATCAAACGCGTTGGAAAATAATCACCATTTGTTTCGAACGGTAACGCTTACTGTGCCTTGAATTAATAAATAAAATGAAAAAAAAAAATCAACTTATACGCAACACAATTTTAACCATAAATAAATGTATAAACCTATAACAAGAACAATCGTGCTATTCATTCGTTGGTATTGGTAGTCTGATTTTTTTAGTCAATAATGGTTATTAAAAGAATATACCAAATGGACAATAAAGTGACACATGAAATACTACACATGACACATACGAGAAAGACATTACTTAGACACACACTTAGAAGACTTGCTTTACTCCAAGCTTATTAGCTCTTTTCACTAGTAACCTCGCCGTTATTCAACTATCAGTGAATTTATATTGATGTCAGATACATTTTAATTAATAATATTGTTTTGAAATCCAATATTGGATTGGTAAATGGTTGTGTCTATATTTTATCTCCTTTATAATTCAAAGTACATATATGACCGTTTCTCTCAAAATGAATGATTAAATCCATCTGGAATTAGCTGTTAGTATTTTATCATAAATTGTGAAATGAAAACAATATATATTTTTAGAACATTACATACAAGCCTTTCAAACAAAATCAATCGAATGTGTTCTCGTATGTACAAATACTCGCATCCTTCCTCGGAAATGAGAAGCAAATCTATTCCAGCTTCTGAATGCAAAGTCGGAAGACGTCGCTTCTAGTAATCAGCACACCGGTAGTGACTATAGTTGCTACTACTTTTTTAGGTTAATAAAGCTTAAATGAGTAGATGAAATTATTCAATACTTGGGACGTAAAAATAAGAATGGAGATAAAAGGTATACTCGTAACTGTCGAGTATACAAGTGAGTCAGGAGAAGCGAGAGAGATGTACCAAGATCGCGTCAAATGGAAATAAATGTAGAACTTAAATGTAACGTTGTACCTAGGTAAGCCAACATTCGTTGATTTGAAAAAGCATTGAAAAATTATTTGCAACGGCTTTACACGGCTATAACTTCGGATTAGCGGCTAAGTGTTTTAACAGTTGGTCTAAATGACGTTATCTCTAAAATCGTCTTTAAAAACTATGTCAGCGAAGAAGACTTGTTGCCTATTATGCCTTATTGCCTTTGTCCTTTAATCCAAAAACTGGCATTTTGTTACAGATGAAGGCGTAACGAAAACGTTCACATGTGCCCGTCCTCTGATTGGTCAGCATGTGTTCCTGCAGCTAGTCGGAGTCGAAGGTTCGCTGTCACTGTGCGAAGTCGAAGTCTTCACTACAGAAGGTAAGGCCCCGCTGTGAATAGGTTCAGTTTACCCATTGTTAGACGGACATAGCATGTTGTCTAGTAAAAAAGGCAATTGCAAAACGCATATCCCATTGTCTTCGTCTTAAGTTCCTTTTTTTTTTCAATTTACAACTCGTAATAATATAATCAAGGAAAAATTAACAACTCTAAAGTTGCATAATTTTCATATTCCGGTTTATTGTTAATACTTGTGTGTAATTACTTGTTTGATAACGTTATTTAAATTTCACCGTCAGAAAATTTTTCCTTGGTCCATGAATAAATTTGTGTTTCAAACATATTCTATTAATATCTCCAACACCTAAGCCAGTTTAACCTGAGCGACTGGATCACTTCTAAAAAGTATGTATTTAGTTTTTTTTTTTTCTAATATAGTGAGAATCGATCCTTAGACTTATAGAAAGAAAGGGAGACAGAGAGAGAGAAAAAAATAGTCTATTACCTTAACATTATTTTAAAATTTTTAAGTTAATGTGAACTATAGGTATAGACAATACATATTATTAGAGCCGCGACTATTTTGGACGAGTCCAAGCTGCCGCCACTCATATATTCCCTATTCCCATGTCATGCATGCTAAATAAGATTGTAGCCTGTTTGGAGTGCAATGTCAAGACATGCATGACTCTCGAATCCAATTACAATTGTATACACAAATATAGATTAGCATAACACACGAGTGTAGTGAGATGTTACAGGTTCGTCGATAAATCATCACCTGTCCTTTTACCACTTATGTGGAGTTGGCGCAATGTGTACTTGCCTTGTTGTTTTAAAGATATATGTTTTTTATCGATACATTATACGAGTGTAGTCATGAATGAATGAACTCAAGCAGTGTTTGGGTGATGGTTATATAATCCTCGTGATAGTCACTAGATAGGTAGGTCACTAGGTAGAATCCTCTATCTAGTGACCTATAACTTTGTCAATACCTCATTTATAAATTACCTTGTACGTTCTATTTGATTGCAAATAAAGTCTTGGATGTCCGTTCCATTGTGTCCAGTATTCTAAACGATTTGACTGTATTTGAAAAGTGAGATGTAATCGATTCGTATTCTTTACGGGAGTGTCATAGAGAAAAAGTTAATCATGCTTATAGACTTTCAATTAATTACAAATTAGATATTCTATTTTAATTTAATAATAATATGTAAGTATTGCAAGTGTAGTTAATTATATGTTTGTATGTGTCTTATTGCATGTTGTAAATAATAAGCTGCTATGAGCCTTTACTCGTACAGATACAAATTAATTTGGCTATTCGCTTTTCATCGAGTTTTTGAATTCCAAATACGACAGGATTAAACGCGAGATACGCGTTTAATCCTGTCGTATTTTCAAATACGATAATTCGTCGAATTTAATTGATTTTTTTTTAAATTTATAAATCCAATAATTGGAATTATACTAGCTAGTTGAAAATGGAACTTACCATCATTACAATTAAATCTAAATAGAATTACAATTAAAACTAAACCACTGAACCAGTTATAAATTAATATGTCAATGACAAGTCAGACTGTACACTACAGTAAAATTAAAATTATTTTCTTCGTTGCTTTCGTTGATAGTCACATGTACACATATAGGTTAGGTTACGATAGATTCACATAAATATTTATTTCTTAGTGTATTCTTTTATTACATCAACGGCATACATTCGGCTATATAATATTTCTACTTCTCGCTTCACCTTAACATACTGACACTACCTTACAGGAATTAGAACGTTTGTGAACTACATGGGCTTACAAACTTTTAATGAAGTCGCAAGCGAATGTATGTAACAATATCTATCTGCTTGTTAAATATTCGCTTGTTAGTCAGAAACGTCTGTTTCAATGAGCCCGTAATCAAGTTAAAATCCGTTCGTCACTAATTTTAAGTGGTAGAGTTCGCAACAATAACATCGTTTCATGAATGATGCACGAATGGCCCGCTCGACCTGTAAAATACCACGACCTCACACAAAATAGGCGTGAAGTAGAATTATTCTGCGTTTCGTTTGAGGAGTGAAGTGCCGAAGGTCTAATTTTAATCCTCTTCCCCTTCCCATCCTTTTTTAATGAAGAAAGGGTGGGTAGGGAAAGAGGTTTTGAGAGGGAAGGAGAAGGGAAATATTCCCTCCTCTGCCCATTAAAGGTAGGCAACGCATCTGCAACTTGCAAATACTTGTTGCATATGCCTATGAGTAGCACTTGCTTGTTTGACATCTTTTAAAAAAATAATCCTTGCTTCCTTTTTGCGAATGAAATTTTCCGCGAGACATTATTATTTATAATATAATGATAATACTGCTTAAATTGTTGTTGTTCTAACTAACGAACTATATTTATTTATTGCAGTAATGCAGTGATAAGCCTTATAGATGGGAAAGATTCTATTAATTATAAAATAAAAGAAAACATAGCGACAAAACGATTTATACTGAACAACATTTTTATTTACACACTGACAGTTGTTATATATATTTATTTATTCTTAATTCGAATCTTGGAATAAGTCTTAAATACGTACATTAAAAACTACTTTAATATAAATTTATTTGTAATAAATAAAACTCACATCAAGGTTTAGCATTACCATTAACTTTTGTTGGCGCAGTTTCACCGATTTTTACCGAACATGTCACATTCGAGTTACAATTAACATGGAAATGCGATAAATATAAATAAGAAAAGGAATCTCTTTTATAACTTTGACTTGAGAACGTAAATCAAACATAGCAACCATACCTACAGTACACTATGAAAATATTAAAAACAATATAAATTTGAATTTATTCAAAAGAATAATGGAAATTGTCCCGTTACTTATCTACGCACAAGATGATAATCTTTATTGTGATCTAAATAAAACTACTTAAAGTTATTTACTACATTTACTTACAAAATTTTCCTGTAATTTAAACTCATTAAAATTCACATTAAGGTAGTGCATGCGACAATATTGAAACGTAATAAACTTAGCCGGTCCCGTGAATAATTTCCGCTTCTAAACAAAGCTTTAATAGCGCTCAATGTAAATACTTAATTCAGTTGTCTATTAAAGTTGGGTTTTTTTAAAAATCATATATATATAGTTAAAGTAAAATAGTCACTTTATAATTTACATTGCTTCAAATCGAAATTAATTAATGTATGTTAGTACATTCAATTACTTAAGTACTTTCCACGAATTCTGTTCGTTTTTTTAGTGGCCTTTTTTACAACGAGGGAGTTTAAAGAAATTCTATACTGCTAATAATCCCAATTCAAAATAGGCTAATGTATTTAACATCTACATTTGTCAGAAAGATAAAAAAGTTATGGGAGCGATTATAATGTCGTTTTTTTTTAGAGTTTTCCAACGACCGATGTGCACCGGCCGGAGCTTCTGCTGACATCGAACTTGCAGCTTTCTCTCGCAATTGTTACGAGTTCAACGTGGCTAAAGGAGGTTCCTTCGACGAGGCGCGGAAACAGTGCCAAACCCACGGCGGTGATCTCATACATGGCTTCCAAGTAAGCTAACTATATATTTTTTGTAATTTTTTTTTTAAGATCAGTGCTGTCAAGACTATCCCTATTTAGACAGAAATTACCATATGAGACATTGAGGATGCTCTATAACGCACTGGCCAACACTGTTTTACTATATGAGTTGAGTAGTTACGGCAAAATATACCTAGTATATATTTGTAAACAAACTTTATAAACAAAATCTTTTTATTACAAGTTAAAATTCTTAACAATTATACCAACATCGTGCAGAAAAAAAATGATTAAAAAATTTTTAACTCTCGTAAAATTTTAGATGTACCTAAAAAATAAAGTTATATACTGTATGCGATGAAATAAATAAGATATAATTATTAGAAGCAAAACAGAGGCCTAGTCACTTACGTAGTTAACCTCACTTACCTAAATATGAATTACCTGTGTATAAAAATGCTTACGGAAAGCGTACTTGGAAGTATTTGCTGCTGCAACCGCTAAACGATTTGAACAGTGTTATACTTGAGAATCAATAGAACACAGAGTAGCTAGCCACACAGAGACTAATAAGAGTAAAATTATTTTACTCTTGTTAGTCTTTGTGATAAGAAGAAGAACGATTATTTTATTTAAACATTTAAGTAGAAGTAATATAAAAGCCCTTCAGCATTATACCACTTATTGTACCTATGCTTTTTTATATTATAAATAAATAAAAAAAAACTGTCCAACAGTCAAGACTTGATTAAAAAAAATTACACCCAAATAATTTTACCCATTTAAAATTCTGGGGAAAATAAGAATAGAATGATACCTTATTTTTCAAAATCGGCCAAGCCCTATATGCTACAAGAGGTCACAATGGAACGGATGTACATATACACATATACATACATACATAAATACATGCTCACGAAAACATTACCCACCTGCCAGTCGGGTAAAAAAAAACTAAAAGTTGATCACACCTCATTTATTTCGATTTCAAATTTTTACATAATAATCGTCCATTATTTACTCAATGATTACGAAACAGTATTGATCGAGGTATAATAGCTTCTAATTTATAATTCCAATTATAGGTAAATATGTCATGGGAGCATAGCATAGCATACCTCTCACGCCGCAGGTCCTGGATTCGATTCCCACCCAGGACAAACATTTGTGTGCATGAACATGTCTGTTTGTCTTCTCTGGGTGTAATTATCTATATATGTATGTATTTACAAAAGAAAAAAGTTAATATATGTAGTATATCAGTTATTTGGTTTCCATAGTACAAGCTCTGCTTAGTTTGGGATCAGATGGCCATGTGTGAATAATGTCCCAGAATATAAAATCCAAAATTCTGATGGCTTTCAGCTCGAACTCTAGAAACGGTTCGATTGCCTGGGAAATAGCGTGGACGATCTGAATAACGGGTTCGTGCAGACAGTTCAGACGTTGGGTCCTAAGATCTTCAAGACCCACCGTAGACCGTCCAAAAAGCTCTCAGACCACACTCTGGAGCTCATGAAGGAAAGGCGGAAGATGGTCCTGCACTCTTAGGATGATGCGGAACGATATCGGCGGCTAAATAGACAGATTTCGAAGATCATTAAATACGACATATACGCCTCTTTAATACGAACCGTATTAAATAGGTTATCGAGCGGAACAAAGGCTCCAAAGTGTTTTTCCGAGATCTATCTATTTGCCAAAGCCGGCTGTCGATGCTGAAGATTGAGGATGGCAGGATCGTTTCTTCCAAACCTGAGCTCTTGGATGAGTTCGAGAAATTCTACGGAAAGTTATACGCGTCATTGCAGAAACTCGTCATGAATCTGGCAGAAGATCCGAGAGCCAGATTGATCCGACACTGTACCGACGATACGTCAGTCTCGACGAGATTAGTATGGCCCTTAAACAACTCAACAACAACAAGGCACCGGGAGATGCCGGGATTACAGCAGAGCTAATATTGGCAGCTGGAGAACCGTCTCTTAAGGTTCTCCAAAAGCTCTTTAATTCCGTCATACTCAAGGGACACACGCCACAGGCATGGAGCAGAAGTGTGGTGGTCCTTTTCTTCAAGAAGGGCGACAATGCTCTCTTAAAGAATTACAGGCCCATCTCACTTCTGAGCCATGTTTACAAGTTATTCTCGAGGGTCGTTACGAATCGTCTCGCTCGTAGATTTCACGAATTCCAGTCTCCCGAACAAGCCGATTTCCGTAAAGGCTTTTGTACCGTAGATCACATACGTACGCTGCGGCTCTTATACAGAAGACCGAGGAGTATAACCTGCCACTTTGCTTAGCGTTTGTGGACTATGAAAAAGCCTTCGATTCAGTCGAGACTTGGGCAGTACTGCAGTCTCTCCTGCAGTGCCAAATTGACTACCGGTACATCGCGGCGCTAAGGTGTTGTACGAAAATGCCACTATGTCAGTCCGAGTACAAGGGCAGGACACGAAACCTATCCAACTGCAACGCGGTGTAAGACAGTGTTCTGTTATTTTCCCGAAACTCTTCACCGCGGCGTTGGAAGATGTCTTCAAGGTCCTGGACTGGAAAGGACTTGGCATCAACATAAATGGCGAGTACATCATCAGGTGGGTGATCCACCTGTGCTTTACTGATGACATTGTAGTCATGGCTGAGACCATGGAGGAACTCAGCACAATTCTCAATGACCTCAATAGAGTCTCCGAACGAGTGGGTCTCAAAATGAACATGGACAAGACGAAAGTTATGTCGAATGTCCATGTTCCACTTACTCCAATATCTATCGGAGGCCATACTCTCGAAGTTGTCGACGAGTACGTCTACCTAGGATAAACTGTCCAGTTAGGTAGGTCCAACTTCGAGAGGGAGATCAATCGCCGAATCCGACTCGGATGGGCAGCGTTCGGGAAGTTGCGAGATATCCTCTCATCTCAAAATCTTCCGCAGTATCTCAAGACAAAAGTCTTTGAGCAGTGTGTGTTGCCAGTGATGTCTTATGGAAATGAGACTGCGGGCAACATTAGACGACTCAAGTTCACCCAAAGGGCAATGGAGAGAGCGATGCTAGGAGTCTCTCTACGAGATCGCATCAGGAATGATGTGATCTGTAGCAGAACTAAAGTAACCGACATCGCCCGAAGAATTGCGAACCTGAAGTGGCAGTGGGCCGGTTATATTGCTCGCAGAACGGATGGCCGATGGGGCCGAAAAGTTATTGAATAGCGGCTATGTACAGGTCGTCGCTGCGTCGGTAGGCCTCCCGCAAGATGGACAGATGATCTGGTCAAGGTTGCGGGAGTGCACTGGATGAGGGTCGCGGAGGACCGATCTTTGTGGCGATAATTGGGAGAGGCCTACGTTCAGCAGTGGACTACCAAAGGCAGAGACGATGACGACGACGACGTACTAGCCATTTATACCAGTGCTATGTACTTTGAAAAAAGAAGTATTTGATTAAAATTTTACTAACGACTTTCATTTGTTTTTGTTATATATCTATTACATTTGTAAAGTTCTTTGAAATGTAGTGTATGAAATGTTGTCGATTTATAAGAAATGTATAATCCTTTTTTACAATAAATAGTTACTATCGAGTGCAGAGAACTTCACTTGTACTTAAGTGTACTTGCCCGCCAGAGGCAGTCCGTTCAGTCTAACTTTGTTCTGTCGATATCGCTTGGGAAAATCGCTCTTTACTGATGAGTCCTATCTTAAGTCAGATGATAAAGGGTAAAATATGGAACGATCCGGATAAAGATACGTCAGTAATGGTATGGGGCGGTATTTGCTTAAGACCACGTACGGAATTACACTTCATAGAAAACGGGTCACTGGCCGCGGTAAGTTACGTAAAAGACATAGCAGATTACGATGCCTTTTTGCCCCATTCATTGAGATTAATTTTCTTTAAATGCACGATAATGCTCGACCTCACAATGAGACGGTTGTTTCGGAGTACCTATCTGTTTTTGTACTAAAAAGTCTCTTATAGTGAAGTTATTACATAGTTACTATTCATAAAGAAATTATTACACATATACTTTTTTCAATAATTTCAAACCATCACTAACTATACAAGCAAGCTTGAAATAAGTAATTGTGTTTTAATTAATAAAAAAAATCGGGTGGCTTAGTTAACTATTGTGATCAATTTAGGCATATCATATCTCACTTCATTCGAGTATATTTGTATGTGCATATATGTATATTACAATGTATGTAAATCTATTAAGTTTGTTTTCAATTATTAGAAACTAATCTAATTAAGTTCGCCTTTGGCATCCCATTTTGATCGAATATTTATTGAATTAAATAAAGTCTGACTAAACAGTTGGTTCTGGAAATATAACTGCAAATGCCGCGCCGTGAGTCTCGAGTTTTCGATTTCCGTTATGTTCAAGTATTTCTGTAAACAGTGGTTATTAGATTATAGTCTTCGTGTATTTTATGATGGTAAAAATATTTATTTATTTATTTTTATTCGACCCGTCTTCCCGACCCGGTCGTTCTTAAAATATTTATAAAATATTTATACCAGCGAACATGATCCGGCTTCGTGTGGATGGCAAACTAAATACATACGACTGCAATTTTTTACCATACCTCGTACCGGCACTACGCATACGCTTATATATAGCTTTTTCAACAATAACTTCATAATAATATTTTAACCAATTTAATCATATAAAAGTAATCCTTCCTTGCGAATCTCCGTCTATTAATGACAACTGTAAGGAAATAGACCGACGGAAGTGGTGACTTTGATTTTTATGAGCACGGGAGCGTCAATTTGGCGGCGGTTTTTGATTTTTTCGGTTGCACGTAGTAATGTAAAAATAATACTTTGATATTTTCATTAATTTTATTCATTTATTATTAGTATTTGTCAAGATGATTTAGTGCACAGTCATCATCTACATTTAAGGATCAGAACTACTAACACGTTTTTTTAGATGGATTAATACCGAATTCGAAAAAATCGCGTGATTAATAACATATACTTACTTATTTATTTATTTATAAAGGTACACTAACAACATGTTCACAATATGAACATTTAAATACAATGAATAAAAATCAAACAGATGAACATATTGATAAAAGGTATACACAACATTTACAAAGGTTAAAAAAAATAAGTAGCATAAAATAAAAATAAAGGATCTTAAATTATAGCAAACTTAGATTTACAGTCTAATTTATTCTACCGAGATCTCTTACATTAATAGCGCAAAGAAATTGCCTCATTAAATTGTGGAAAAGGTCAACATCGTGATTATGAGATAAAAACTCGTTGCATTTGGTAGAAATTCTATTGAGAACGGAATTTCTACCAACATTTGTGCGGAAGGTATTTGGTTTGAAAATTTGATTCTTCCTAGCTTGCCTTACGTTACTGCTGCGGGGAACCGCGATGTTAACGTGAGCGAGTAGTTCGGGGACATGCAACTTCCCCCGCATGATCTTATTCAGAAGCATTAGATCTGCTGCATTTCTATGATGATCCAACGATTTCATTCCAAAGTAATGTAGCCTTTGTGAATAATTAAAAAAACCTGGGACTGATCGACCGATATTGTACCCTCTTTTGTACCTGTTCGATGCGCATAATATGGCAATTGTGCGTAGGATTCCAGACGGATGACACGTATTCGAGGTTGGATCTAATATATGTATGCATTATAAAGTATTTTTAACGGTAAAATTGTTTGGAATTTAGTGCAAATCTTCTGATGAACCCTAGAGTTTTATTGGCTTTCCTTACTATACTATCGATGTGTCCAGTGAAAGAAAGCCTAGAGTCGACAAGAACTCCAAGATCGCGAATAGAATTAACTTCTGTCAGGCTGACATCGTTAGGTTTGTAACTTGAGTGTATAAATTTGGTATTTTGTTGTAAATTTTATATGGAAACACTTGAGAGGGTTCAAAACCATTTTATTGGCTAAACACCAAGAACTTATAGAATCTAAATCGATCTGAAGTTTATCAACGTTATTAAGAGTTTTGATCCTTTTATGCAACTAAAGATCATCGGCAAATATAGAACACTTAGCATATTACACACATCAACAATGTCATTACAATTTATTAATTACAAAAATTACAAATGCCAGGAATAATATAGGACCCGTATGTGAACCTTGAGGAACACCGGAAGTAGCAACATATGATCTTGATTCGTAACCTCATGCGACTACTGTCTGTTTTCGATTACTTACTTAGGTAAGAATAGGTGAGAAGTAAACCCACAAATATTCAATGTTATTTTCCCATGTTTTTATACGAAACGAAGTGATTGACTTGGAAATTCCAATGAGTACACCACCTCCATCTTTCCCGGCTTCAGAAGATGTGCTTCTATCCCTACGGTAAATATTATAGTTAGAACACTATATTTCACCACCCCCAATATTATCATTGAGCCATGTTTCTGTGGCGACTACCACGTGATAACCGTTGACAGATGCACATAAATTTATCTCATGTAGCTTAGCGAAAATTTTGGTAATAAATTCTCACGTTTTCAGTAGATATGGGTGAGTTATTACTACTATAATGCATGCTTAAAAAATAAGAGAAAATTCAGTGTATCCAAATTTCTGATATGATTCGCTAGAGACCGTTCGCTCTTGCTCACGAGGATTCTCCCGTTCCGCACCCAAACGTGTCTATAACCCTTGTCTCGAGCGACTTTCCTCGTTTAATTTTATATGCTGGTGATAAATGCTCTGATACGAAAACAGGGGTGACTGTGCCGCCATAACCCAAGTGCTTTGAATTCAATTTGCTATCACTTAATAAACTTATAAACTAACGTTAACGTTAACTTTCTTAAATTTAATCACAGATCCCAATAATTCGTCTCTAGCTTTGATGTTACTTAGCTTGACCCCAACTGCTTGTGGTCGTTTACTGTTCTTGTACGTACGTTACGTTATACGTTACGTACCACGGATATAATATCGCTCTCTTTAATGCTGGATACCACTTTGTTTAAATGAACGACAGTAGTGATTAAATTTTCGTTCCTATTTTCTCGCAGCCCCAATATTTTAATGTTGTTCTTTCGCGATTGCTGCTCCACGTGGGCAAGTCTGGAAGATAGATCCTGCACTGTCGACCTCAATAACCCGTTTTCGTCCTGTAACTTCTGGTGCTGTTCTTTGCTTGATATTAGTTCCGTTTGGAGATTTTCGCAGACGCCATTCAGTGCTGCCACTTTCCCCTCGATTTCTCGAAGCAAAGATAGATCCTTTGCCACATCTGCCAATCTCTTTTCGAAAATCTCGAATTGACGAGCCACAGCAGATTCAATTGCTTGTAAGATACCGGCATCAATAAGTGAAGACTGCGTTGAGCTTGTGTTCACATCAGTGACGCCTTGTGGGTGCGAGGCGTCTTTGAAGAGTGCGCAGGCCATATCCAGTCCCGCGGTATTTTACTCGTACATGCCAAACGAACGCATTCGCGATGGAAGTGGGAATCACACCTACTGCAGGCAATTGTCTCAATAAGTACTTACTTACCGCAACCACCCCATTTTGCCAGGACAAAATTACATAAACATAAATACGGCTGAACAGTTGATAATTAGGAGACAATTAAATTAATCTTCAATGATGAGAAAGAAAAGAAAATCGAAAAAAAATGTTTACCATAACTACAATGACATAAATTTAAATTAACAAAACAATTACTTAAAAATAATATTTAAAAATCTTTCTGAAGTATGCTAAAATATGTATGATAAAAAAATGAAATATACAACTATCTAAAATAAGAATAAAGTATGCTAAAATATTAAAAGGTTAACAATAACTCCGACTACACATACTTAACAACACAACTATAAATAAAAAACTTATCTTTTAAAATAAGTTATTAAATAATACAACAAAAAAATAACAAAAAGTCATCTGTATCACACGATCCGAACCGCTACGCTGACAGCTTTTGGAGCAACATCGAAGTCTTTGCGTCATTTACACAAAACAGTAAATCCATATATGTATAACACTGTTGAAGCTGTATGACCATACGAACGTTAAAATCACACGAAAGAAAAACAAGGGGTCGCATACATGTTCATTGAACCTACAATAATAACCCGCACTTAAGACTCGCACTACGACCGAAAAAGATAGATTAACTTGATTTTTCATCACCAACAACAATTACATTCAAGACACTTTCAATCTATGTAGCACTATACAGTCAAATTAGTAATTGACTCAATTTACTATCATCACAAATATTAATGTTGTGTAGTAATGTTAATGATCACATATTAATGTATGCGCGTACGAATATATGACGGTATCGTTATGTTTCTTACTATATCAACTTTCGAGTTGGATTAAAGTCAAACTTGTATAATGGCGTTGACGCAATATATTGGTAGAGTAAATGTAAGATATTGGTATAGCAGGGGAAGCGTAGCGAGGCGCGGCGAGAAGCGCGGCACTTGACCCGCGCCGCGGCCACTTGACGGCAATTACCAATATACGAATTTCTAATTGATATTTTCAAGGAAAAAATGGTTATTGATAGAAAACTTGCGCTCTTCTTCAGGTTCCGAAATATGGTGTTTATACATGTAAACTCAGATTTAATTATGATGTGCAAAGGATAGTCTAAACCATTTATAAATCCGTTGCATGGTTTCGAAAAGCAACTTGGTTAAATTTCAACCCAAGGCTCATTTTAATTAAATGGCAATAATAAGAACCATTAAAGAGCAAAGGTAGCATTCACTATTCGTTTTCTCTGAGATTTGCCAAATATCCTAAACGTGTACAAAATATATCACATATCTTCTAATGGAAATCCGAAGAATATAAATAATTAGAATTAAATAAATAATTTATATTGTTTTAGGGTGCCACTTCAAGTTACTTAATACAAGAACTGGAACGACGCAAGGCACAGCTGAAGACCCAACTGGTTTGGATAGGAGCTCAGAAAGAACCGGGGCTCACTTCAAGAACGTGGAGATGGGTTGATGGTAATTATTAATTGTATTAATATTTTTAATTTTTTTTTCACAAACTACTAGCTACAACTATATTCTGCCAGACCGATGAAGTAAAAAAAAGTTACCAGTTTACCACCTAAAAGGTTAGATAAATAATAATATTCAAGGACATTAGAGCTTGTGCTATGGAAACCAGATAACTGATATACTACATATATTAATACTTTTCTTTTTTTATAAGTACATACATATATAGATAACTACATCCAGACACAGTACAAACAGACATGTTCATGCACACAAATGTTTGTCTTGGGTGGAAATCGAACCCACGACCTGTGGGAAGAAGTGTTTTGCAAATAAGTTACTGATACTGTCACCATCTGAAGCTATATGATCTTCTAATACCATTCTAGAGGGGTAAGTGTTTGAAGGTTTTTTTTTAAGTTTTTAAGATGTCTAAAAATATTTTGGGTACTTAGATATACACGATTCAATTCTTTCAATGTAGCATTTATATTGTTTTTAGATTAATTTGATACAGCGTTCACGTAGTTCAGCGTTAACGATGTATCTGATGTGATCCGTAACTCGAAATGTTTTATCCTGGCCGACGATCTAAAAATCGCGAAGGAAATTAGATCGACTAGTGACAGTACGGCTTTTTAAGGGGACCTACTACTCTGTGTAAAAAGTATCGGGAATATGTCAATAAAAAGACCCGCGTAAAAGAGGTCGTTCTAATTTTTTTAC
>DWLR01000608.1:0-23835 GCA_018246295.1 Papilio alexanor hazarajatica | reverse complement strand
TAGATATTTATGTTTAAAGTACATCTTTGGTACTTTCTTTATACTTTTAATAATAATACCTAATACGAAAAATCATATTTCTTCATCGAGTCATTAAGTTATGTAACAATTTATAGCACAAGTTTTTCTGTCGATAATGGTTGCATGACATAAAACGTATGAACGTTGATCGAAAGTTTGATTGAACCGAAATAATCAAGTATGTGTGTATAATTACACAAATCTCCCAAAGCGAGCCATAAACGAAACTTACCATCTAAGTTTTTGATTACTATTACCGGTTAAATCCGGTTTATACGTAAGTATAAATACAAAGTAATTTAGTAGTAATAGTATTACTGATAATATCAGGTAAAAATAATATCAGGCAAAGCTACTCAATTATTAATAACGTTTGAACCGTTAGGATGGGGATGTTTAAAATATAATAAGCTAAGAAAGTGCAAATTACATATTATGCACATTGGTTGGGTTGCAACGTATGTATATGCAGAGGTCAGGCAGCGTACTATTAAATTTATAGCTAAGCGGATAAATTTTCATTAGCCCAGATATAAAAAATAAAGCATTTATTCCATGGTAAAAAAATAGACAACTTAATAAATTGGTTACCTACATAAATTCATACAGTAGTGCTGTTGACACTGGTTGATGGCCTAACAGGCGCCAACTACAATAATAAAAGTGAAATATTGACTGTTTCACATATCATTGCGTCTGGAAGATGAATGAGAGGCAATAAAAGACATTTGTTTTGTAACTAGCTCTTTTAGTCTAGCTCAAAAAACACTGCATTATATTAGTATTTATTATTTCGAATTTATTGTTAAGCATCAATCCTGGTGGCAAAATCGATTATTTTAAACTTTACATTTATCCATGACAATACAAACGCAGAAATTTGTAATGCTAAATTCATCTAAAGATTTAGATTTAGAAATATTTTTAAAGTTTTTTTTTTGTTCATTTTTACATATATATAATTGGACGGTGCATTTCGACAGACTTGTTATTTCAGTGGCTATGTGTGTATTGAGTATAAGAAACTGCCACCATACTGATACCAAACCACTTAGCCTCCTCGATGATTTGGAAATTTTATAATTGAATTTTCTCAAAAATAAAATAAAAAAGGTTACCAAATATCAAAACCAAATAAAGGATTTTGAGAATTGTTTTAGTAAGAAATTTGTGAACCCTCTTTACAGATGAATCAATGAAGGTCGTTTCCAAGCTGAAACTTATTAAATAGTTCCTCGTTATTTGGGATCAGGGTCAATGTTTATATAGTTAGTTAAAATCTGTTCCAATCTCTCTAAATTTAACGGTTTTATATTATTAATTAATTTAATGGTTTTATAGTATTACACAATTTTAAAGACAGTTTACGAAATCGACATCGACTATGTTCCATACGAGATTCTAGATAGGGTTTATAAATTTTATATTAATTCCACCGTTCTCATATGGTGACTGGATTTTACATTTTGGAAATTGATTACTAATATACTACAAATAAAAATATAAGCTACAAACTGTGCTTTACTTTTTCATAACCTGACAACGAGACGAATGTAAACATACTTTTATAAATAAACGCATACTTTTATAAAAATTTAGTATATTAATACTGATTACTGATAAGTGGAATGCGGTTATATGTTTTACCACTTTTATATAGCACCAACAACTTATAGGGATTCAAGTAATGGTTTAATAAAACGAGACTTCATTAATAAACAAAAACAATATTTTTATTTGTGGTAGAGCCCGTAACAATAACATCCATTGCCGAATGTGCCGGCTCAACCGGTTAAATAGCACCTCATAGAAGACAGGCGTGAAGTAGACATTTTCTGCGTTTCGTCTGATGAGTGAGGTGCCGAAGGCCCAATTCTAGACCTCTTTCACTAAGGGGCAATAGAATTTAAGTGGGGGGCATGAATAGGAAATGCAAAAATATTTTTTCTATTTATCCTCCCCTCTGTTCAGTAAAGATAGTCGACGCATCAGTTTGATGCAGATATCTATGGGTAGCGGTCACTCAATATTAGGTGACCAGCTTGCTCGTTTGCCACCTTCTTCCTCATAAAAAAAAATTTCCGTCGTAGTAAAGAACAGAAGACTTTTTACAATAAATTAATTTAATCAACAGTATTGTAAACACAACAACAGGATTGTGTCACCTTTTACGCAATCCATCCATTCAAAAATACGTTTTTTTCTATCCACCTTTTACACCACAGTAAGGAAACAGTAAAGGGGTTAATGAAAATTACTCGGAGGCTGTAAATAATTAATCTATATAATCTAATTAGCGTGTCTTAGAACATATAATTACTAAAGTTAATATGTATGCCTAAGCGTTCGCGTATTCCCTACGAGCGTTCATGCCATAATTTATTGCCGTGTAATAAAATAACTTTCTTTCCGCAAGGTGTAAATTTTGCTATACGCCAAGTTTCAGTTAACGCGTTAATTTATAGCGTTGACATTGTCTGGTTTTATCTCGCATATTCATATTGACATATCTACGTTTATATATTTATTTATTTTTATTAATTTATTATTGAAAATCACAAAAAAACATAAGGTAATGTTTTTACATCACCATATTTCTACAAATTTTTAGGGAAAAAGAATATAAATAAGCAGACCTTAACTTAAGTTATTTATTAAACATTAATTTTTTATGAATGTTATAAAATAAATATTAAATAATAATTAATGGAGAAAATATTTTTAAGGAAACTAAACGTACAAAATGGAATATTTTACGCAAAAAAAACCAGCTCTGAAAAAAAAAAGTAAAAAATTGTTTTCTAATAATTGCTTTAGTAAAAATAAAAAATGAAACATCTGTTTCATTTACTGTATTCATTTAGATTTTGCTAAAAAAAATAATTTTAATATTTAAGTTTGTGCGTCTGACGTAAGTGAAATAAGAAATAAGGCGACAAAACGTTTTCTAGAACGTTTTCATGTTGCTTCGTTAATCTTTTGTGCGTGTTGCATAGAAACGGTACCTCCTTTACAAACCGTCGTTTCCCTTCTAACAGAATACATGTCAAACTAGGGTATCCTTTTAATACAACTTATTCACATATTTGAATATACTTAGGTATGTCATTTTTTTAATTAAATACTCAAATTTAACTTGAAAACTCATGCCAGTAACCGCAGGAGTAAGCCTAAATGATGGACTTCTACATATGCATACTTGTCAGAAATTCCTAAAAAGTCTCCCACCACCACTGCCACTCATTTTGGCAACATAAATTTGCCATGTTAATCTGTGCCCTTTTTTTGTTCGTCCTTTCAATATAAATCAACCACTAAAGCATACCTATGTGATTTTTTGTATTAAAAACAACACGACATACAATTTCTTGTATGTTAGAGAGTCTTCGTGAAATATTTTGAGGATCTTCTAACGGCCCGATTGCAAATTTTTTTCCTGTGAAATATTAACATCACGTTTTTGTCGTGTTTAAAATTCTCCCTATTTGCTCCTACACTTGTCTCGAATTCGTTAAGAAAATTGTATTATACTAAAAAGAGATTTGTATTCAAAGACGACTTGTATTCATCCTTGTCATTGCTGTAAGACGTAGTAGACATTTTCGTTTTTTTTTTGGTGTTAAGTCAATAGGCATACTTATATTTCTAGAAAGAACGTCGACTGACGGAATGAAAAACACCCAAAACAATTAAAAAGAAATTCAACTGGACTCCCTGTTTTAGGGTTCAACGAAACACGGTCGGGCGCAGTCAATAATATGTATGAAAAATACAGTTTTCATTCGCACTACGATACGGCTGCTTGCTATACGTACTGTGCGGATCGTTATATTTGCGGACGCTCGCCATAAACAGCGCGTCATTGCAGTGGTCACTGGTCACGCACTCCGGTCAACCGCAGATATACAACCGGCAGCATTCAACCGCACCGACCGACAGTGTTTAGGCTACTCAGATAGTGTGTACAAGGCTTTACCGTATAACTGTTTTATAAAGAATATGTCTTCACTTCTTTTGACATAGACAAATAGCAATCGTTTTTCGAATTGAAACACAGAGAACTATTTAGATTTGAAAACAAGCTATTGCAATTTTAAAAAAATCATAATATTAATTTTTCCACGGCTCAAAATGGAATTCAGGAGCTGTGACGTAAAAGACGTACTTAAAAATAAACGGTCATTTGTTATGACGTTAATGTGGCTCTTAGTTACTCAAAACACGTCAGCATGTGTTATGAAAATACTATTTTGTATCAATAAAGCAAATATTTTCCAGTATTAAATCATACTTTTAATACCTTTCATTAGAACGTTGAAACAACAAGGACGTTACAATAAGTCTTAACCGGTCGATGTCCTTTATTATTAATCAAAGTTCGCAAACAAAATTAAGATCCAAGCTATCTGCAGCCCTCATTGATGCTTAAATCTCCAGATTTAATCATCTTTTAAATATTGTAGGGGTCTTCTCATCTTTAATTTATAATCTTTGTTTAATTAAATTCTTAGTTTAAAGTTATCGAAAACATGGCAAGTAAAAGTATTACAATGGGTTTAGCCAAAAACATCTATCTGTTAGGGAATTAGGTAATTGAGCGAGTATATATTTATGGAGATAACATTGTAAAGTTGTTTGTGTATCAATAAGGTATAAATGGTACAAGAAATTTATATAAATTATGTGTAATGAAATGAGTGGCACAGTAAATAATTTCTCAACTGATTAATAGATTAACATTTGCTTTACATTGTTTGCTTTAAAATCATTTTCGTTCAAACTTAGCTCAAATTCCAAAACATAAAAAACCTTTTTTTGACAATAAACTACAACAAATTGAACATTAGAAGATAAAGAACATCGCGGTTTATTGGAAATATTAATATACTGTTCACGTATCAATACATCTTGGATCGTGGGGAAAAGATTAAAGGGCTTGTTATTTATATTTCAGATGTCGCACGTTGCGGACGCCGGGAAACATCCTCGTCGCCAACCTGGCTCTCAGCGACTTCATAATGCTCGCTAAAACTCCTATATTTATTTTTAACTCGTTTAACCTCGGCCCGGCATTAGGAAAAAGTGGTAAGTGTTCCTTAAAAATACGACACAATAATTTCAATAAGTTATTTAATTTACAATAAAAAGTTAGTATGGTAGATAATTTGAAATATTTTTTTTTTTCAATTATTTATGGGCCGATAGAAAAGCTGGCTAAGAAGTTTATTTGGTATCACATTTTGTATAACATTATCGCGGCGAACTAGGCTTTATAAAGAAAGTGAGTGACGTTTAGGTTTGTAAAGAAGGAAGAATGAGAAAAGTTTTTGGTCTGTGTTTCTCATTAAAATTACATTAAGATAATATAGAATTTTCAATTACGATATTAGAACCGTTGCATTCGGAATTACCCCGCGTTCGTGTTTCCTCCACTTTTCCCTACTTATTATAAAACCTACGTCATCATTCATATTCAACAAACTAATATAAATCAAATTGATATGTATATAAAAAAATAAAGAAGAAAAAAAAACAAAGATATAAATATAAATTGGCTCAAGTAGATATATAAATGTGGAAGAGGCAAGAGATGTGTACCAATACCGCACCAAATAGAAATCCGTAATCTCTGCCTACCCCTCAGGGTTATGGGCATGATGTTACGTAGTTGTTATTTTATAGTTTAAATTATGAAAAAATATTCTGTTTGCGAAGAATTGATTGAAATATTAAATAATGTCTCTGTTACAGGATGCGTCATATACGGTTTTTTGGGTGGTTTAACTGGAACTACATCCATTGCGACTCTAACAGCGATAGCACTGGACCGATACTGGGCCGTCGTCCGCCCTCTAGAGCCCCTCAGAGCGCTTACTGCTATCAGGGCTCGGCTGCTGGCAGTGGGGGCGTGGCTGTACGCGGCCTTATTTGCCGCTATTCCAGCTTTAGATATCGGCTACGGACATTATGTACCAGAAGGATACTTAACGAGTTGCAGTTTCGACTACCTCACAGAAGATTTGGGACCGCGTTATTTCATCTTCGCATTTTTCTGTGCCGCTTGGCTGGTGCCCTTTTGCACGATATTTTACTGCTACACGAGTATTCTTCAAGTAGTCGTTTGTAAAAGAAATATGACATCCAAAAATCAAGAACAAAGATTGTCATCTAGACACGTAAAAGAACAAACGAAACGAAAAGCTGAGATTAAACTAGCGTTTTTAGTAATAGTTGTTATAGCTTTATTTTTTATATCATGGACGCCCTACGCTATTGTTGCACTTTTAGGGATATTCGGTAAAAAGAACCTTATAACCCCAACTGCTTCGATGATACCAGCACTATTTTGCAAGACTGCAGCTTGTATAAATCCTTTTATTTACATTATAACGCATCCCAAATTCCGTAAAGAATTACAGAAAATAATATATAAGGACAAATCGAAGCGCATGAGCGGTACATTGAGAACTACCGGATATTATACCGATTCCAGCAGGATGCACAGACCAAGCAAAGACTTGAGCGACACAGACGTTGAAATACTTGAAATGAAAGACATTCCTTTCCGATCTCGTTTAAATAGAAACACTAGTTATAATCTAGAAACGATATCGTCAAGAGTCTCTGAGCGTGAAGGCTCGCAAAGAAGTGTCAGTTTGAAGAGTTTTGAAGAAAGCATAGTCAGTCCGCCCTCGTGGTACTCTAAACCGCAGTTCTCAAAAAAGAGAAGTTTCCAAAGAAGATCGTCGCAAAGAGCGAGCCAATAAAAAAAGTATTTTTCATGATGTCGATGGTATTATTAAAAATCATGAATATTTTGTTGAAATAGTAGTGTATTTATTGCAAATCAATGGCACTTCTTATACCTATATTTAAATAATTTTAAATTTAGGTATGTTCTATTGTCACGAGTGAACCTAGTCACGATAGATGATAAAATCATATTAGTAATTAAAAAATATAGCGGATGAAGAGAGAAACTGGGACGGTATGTCCGAGTTTGCACTATAGAGTGTCTACCAAGTTGAGAACTATTAAACCTTCGGAGCGTAATTAAGTAATTATCGGTGTCAAAGTCGTATTTTCTTATAAGTATAGGGAATTAACGTATAAAAACCTTTTTATAATCGATAACCTTAGACGGAATCTCGGTATGGGAATGTGGATAGATAAGTCCATAGATATGTCCATAGGAGGGGGAAAATAGGCATGAGAAAAATGGACAGATTGCGTGAAAGATCACAGGATTAAGAAGAGAGGGACTACTGAAATGACGGACGAAGAGATCGATTTGGAAAATGAAAACATTTTGCACCGACCCCACATATTTAGTAACAACAGGACAGAGCAGTGGCGTGCCCAGGTATTCAAAACAGGGCAAGAGACACATTTCTCGCTTATCAACGACATTTTCTCAGACACAGCTTTTCTAAACACAAAAGGACATTTCAATTAATGAAATGTGCTTTTCTTAAACACAATTATAGTAACGCTCTAAACATTGTCTCCTATTATATGATGATATTTGAAAAATCCACGATTGTTTTCCATACGCATGTTGTATTTTGTAAATGTTCGATAATTGGTATAATATAAAGAAGTCTTTTTTATTACTGTGTAGTTGACTTAAATTAAGAAAATAAACTAAAGCATGACATGTATGTTAAGCATTCATTAGTATTTATAATTTAACTAAGAATTATAAAGTTAAAAGGTCTTACTTTTTACTCGGCACTTAAAACTTGGCACACATTCATCATAAGAAATACGTCCTCTATTGTCGAAGTACATAATTAAAATATTCAATTATGTTCTTGGAAAAACACTACACAAACAACAAAAAAACACTATGCCATCATAGATTTTGTAAATAAATAAGTTCGAGCGTTTTGCAGCTAGCTCAAAAAAAATTCAATCCGTGTACAACTTTATTAGAGAGCCTGGATTGGAACGAGTTACTCTTGCAAAGGGCCAAATACGGTACGAATACTAAGTACCTCCGCGTACTGAATACTCGATACGCATTCGTTCTATTATATATGATACTAATGCCCATTTTCGCCATCGACCCCTAACTTTAAAGGGGCTCCATGAAATTTAAGTGCTAGTTTCGGTTTCTCCGTTACCTAATTATTACTTAAAGGCTTAGGTGGCCCCTAAAAGATATTTTGTGAGTATTTGATGTGAAATAGTAATTGTTATTGAGAATTTAGATATTTTTGTAACAGTTGATTAAATAACTAATCAAATTTTATTTAAATTACCACATCATGAATTCGGATTTTTTTTTACACAATATGTGACGAAGACATTTCAAAAGGATTTTTGTGTAGTAGAAAAGAACAATTACAATATTATTTAACAGTAGTAGAGTCCGCAACAACAACATCCGTTGCACGAATGTCCCGCTCGACCGGTGAAATACCACGACCTCACAGAAGACAGGCGTGAAGTGGAAGTTTTCTGCGTTTCGTCTGATGAGTGAGGTGCCGGAGGCCCAAAAAAAATAATTTATAAATTTACCAAATTCTATTTTCAATTCTATGACGCCTTCCAGCGACTTAATATAAATTTTGAAAGTTGTTTAAGGTTTAAAAATGAAATACCTACATCGTTTATTTTGTGATCTTTTTATTACACCTTGTTATTGAATTTTTTGGTCACGTTTTATTATTTTCTTTTATTATGTTAAATAACATAAAATACGATTTACCAATAGAAAATCTGACTTAAGTAACTGATTTTTAAATTTTAAATAGTTAGCCTTTAACTTAATGAAAATGAATTTAGGTAGGGAACTGATTTAGGGAATACCTTAGCTTATGAAACCCCTAGTAAGGAAAAGTTTAGAAGTGCGTTGATGAAAACGGGCATTTATATTTAGAAGTATTCAGTGAAACCTAGTATCAAAACCTGTTCAGGTGTACGTGCATACGCCTCACCTCAAACAATTGCGATTGTGTTCTCGATCTCGCGTGGTATGCTCGTACTGTTATATATATCCCTATGTATGTAATATCCCTGACGATAACATCCCGTAAGTATGCGATAAGATGCCAGCGACTGTTCTAATTTAGTCTTCAACCAGCTTCGGAACGGGACACTTGCCTTTTTCTAATTCCTCTGTCTCATTTATTGTTTTTAAAAAGACTCACTAATAAATTCGTATAACAGTACGCTGGCTTTGTTTTCTTTGAAATATAATGTGCGCGCGAACGTTAAATAGTTCGATAGATATCTTGATCAATATATGTTTAGTAAAGCAAGCCGCGCTTTTCTAATTACCACTCCGTGATCCGAGGTCCTCTGAGCCACAAATAGGTTTAGTCCGAATTAAATAATACTTTAAATAATTATAATACAGCTTTTAAATGTTAGAACAATAAATCATCTTTTATTATACTTTAAAAATTAATCCTTTAGGCGAGACATTTTTAAAAATGTTGATTATAACCAGAGTTCTTCATGAAAAATATATTTATTAGTGCATAAATGTATTATTTGATCTAAAAATGTTTGTTCGTGTTACACGTTTATTCGTGTAAAATATATTTTGCATTTACCTCCCATGATGTACCTATATTGAAATCGACGCAGTATTAAAATCGGTATTTTTTAACAATGAATGAAAGAAGTACCTAAATGAAAAGTGAGCACATATATCATAAAATACGGTTTCATATCTTTAGAACATGTTAATATCTTAGTATGAAACAAATATTAACTGTATACAAATGAATATTTCCTTCTATCTGTATAAAATAAAGTGTATAAATATAATTTGACTATTTATGTATTATTGTTTGATTTCAACAAAGACACTTGATTTTGCACTTTCAATAGATAGGTATTTTACTTGCAGTAATATCCAAACATTATGAATACCTTAATCGAAACGTACTTAAATCTCACTGAAGAATTTACTGAATTAAAAAAATTCAACAGTCAAGAGAAGTCCACTGCTATCCCCCATGAAACGTCACAAAGATCGCAACCTTGACTCTGTCGATCATCCGTTCTACGAACAATGTGTCGGTCAATCTTATTTATGATACAATCTCGGAGGGAAAATCCGAGTATTTACATCTCCATTGCACTTTAAATGACCTTGAACTTCCTTATATGGTTATAATAAGGGGTACGTCTCAGTACCATAAATCATCACTAGTAACTTTTTTTATATGAGAAGGTGACAAACAAGCAAGCGGTTACCTAAGTGAACGGTACTCATAGACATCTGCAACAAGCATTTGCGAGTTGCAGATCCTATCCATCTCTTTTCCCATCAAGTTCGGTCGAGCGGGCCATTCATGAAACAGATGTTGTTGTCACTGACTCTACCACTCCTAAACTAACTCTTAAACTGACACTAAATTATTAAAACTTTCGTGAGACATTTTTTAATAAACTAATTAAAATAACGGCTTAACTCACATGTGCTCTGGTTTTATGTACCGACTAGTTTCAGACCCGTCGAGACCGTTGTTATTTCAGTTAGTTTATTAACTGACACTAGTTAAGGGACTTTAGCCTATATCACTGTAGTTAGAGTTGGAAGGAAAAGCACAAGATATGTTGAATGTGATTATTCAAAAGATTCCTAACTAAATGAGAGCTTGCAGTTAACCCCCTTCTTTTACCCTTTTCGTAGCAGAGAAAAAAATCCTTGGATATCAGAATAATTTTATTGCCCAAATGCTTGTGGCCCAAAGATGCCTAGGAAATTCCAAAAAAACCTTATAAGGGTAGGTTTACAAGAAAACATTTATGCTGTGGATGAGATACACTGTCAAGTCATTAATATTACATAATTTTTCAAATTTTGATGTATCTGCAGAGATACATTGCCAAGAAAAGGGTTAAATTGGACCGATACGAATATACCGAACTACTAAATCTTAAGTGATATTTCTATAGGTGTGTATTTATACTGTTACTACTGACTAAATGGAACATATCGAAAGACGATTAACTTGACAGTTATATCAAAACAAGAGGTATGTCAATGTCATAAATAAATATGACTTACAAATTTTATAACCTATCACCTCTTTTATTTAAACTTATAAGAGAAAACACTCGAATTATTAGATATTTTAGTGATAGAAAATCATATAACGTCTTGTTTTTTGGGTCCGACAACATTGCACTTAGTAGCTTAAAATGTGTAAATGAATTTCGGTAAGTTTTTAATAAAACTTTAATATTCTCTTTTTAACATTTTGTCTTACAATATTTAATTTTATTTTAGAAAAAAGGAAAGTAACATTAACCGTCTTACTCTAGTAACAGCAAATACTTATAAAAATAAATCTGTCATAGAAAAATATGCTTACTTAGAAAATATAAACATTTTACAATGGCCTTTACAAAATCTTCGTGCAGGAGAATACGATATTGGTTTAATTGTAGCGTTCGGACACCTGATTAAAAACGATCTGCTTAAGAAATTTCCTTTGTAAGTATTCTTGAATGTAAATAACGTTCTCAATCAACTAAATACAATGTGGCTTTGTGAGAAAGCATTCTCAAAATATAATGTAGCTTAATATTTCGCATGCATCCTACAACCTCATTGATGCATTATACAACCTATTTTGTCATTGAAATCAACCAGACAACCAGTTTATTTGAGGAATTTTAAAATGCTTATTTATATTCCTTACTTTATAATCCAGCCCCTATTTAATATATTTATTTCAGCAAATAACAAGTAATAACTAGTTTGCACCACTAAAGCTGATTTTCCTTCACTTATACACTCATAGCAGATTATGTAGTAAGCCTCAAGGCTAGTATTACTCCTATAAAAAAAAAATCTTGTCTATCCCTTCTCCTATAAAAACATATTGCTGTTACACTGCTACAGGGGAATGGTTAATGTGCATCCAAGTCTACTTCCCCGCTGGCGAGGTGCTGCACCTATCATTTATACTCTCCTGCATGGGGACCACATAACTGGAGTGACACTTATGAAAATAAAACCAGATATTTTTGATGTTGGTAAGTGTAATGTCAAACCCTATAATTTAATTAAACTAAACTATTTCTATCTTATTTTTCATATTAGTCTATCCTTACACTAAACAGTTAAAACAATTTTGAACATTAAATAACTATTTAATGATAAATGCCTGTAATTATGACTTACATCTTGACTACCATTTAAAACTTTTACCTTTAATAAAAAGACTAATATGTTTTACAAGGAAAAGGTTTATTGGAATACTTGAATGTCCTGGGACTTGCCTTAAGATTGTTCGATGCCCAGCTAAATTTAAATGTGGTTTTATGTTTTTTATAAATTAGGAATTTCAGATTAAGGGGTGGGTCAGTTATTGGCATTTGTTAATAGGCTTAGCTTTTGTTTACATGAGATTAATCAATAAAGAAAATCTCTGTATACCTCAATACAGTCAAAAAATGTGAAAGGTATAATTTCGTCTGCATTGTTGTTAAATGTTTACAAATTTTAAATTTTTCAAGGTGAAATAATTAATCAGCAAACAGTAGCAGTGTCGAAGGACATTAAATTGCCAGAGTTAACAGACAAACTTTCAACCATTGGTGCTGAAATGCTTGTGAAATGTTTAAAACACTTGCCGCATAGTTTAGAGAATGCCCAGCCTCAAAGCAATGAAGGAGTAACATATGGTATACACAAATTTTAATTATTTTATAGTTTTAATGCAAAAAAAAAATTGTTTGTGTTTTATCAGTACTAAAAAATCTGTAGATTTTATAATTGTAATATTTCAAATAAAAACCTGATAAATCCTGAAATAGATTTCAATGTTTACAGAGCAACATATAAGTTTTAGTCAATTTTATTTATCTTTTATAAATGTTAATAATTTTCTTACAGCAAAGAAAATAAACAAGAGTATATGTGTAGTTAGATGGTCAGAAATGAGTGCTATTCAAGTTTACAATTTGTACAGAGCAATATATGGACTTTATTCTCTGAAAACAAAATTTAGAGACAAAGAGATGAAACTATTTAATGCGTTTCTAGACGACAGTGAAGAAATTGAACAAAACAATAGGCCTCCAGGCACCATGCAGTATTGTGAAAGAGCAAAGTCTTTAAGAATATTGTGTAATGATAACAGGTATGTACATTTTAAATCCCTTAGAATAGTAGGAAAAAAAGAGATCACTGCTTTAGATTTTTATAATGGCTATATTAAAAATGTACCACTGGATAAACCACATTTTATGGTTTGTTAGTGCTTTGTTACAAATAAATGTGATTTTAACTCATGCAAGAGTTCAATTTATTTTTACCATATAACAGATTGAGGCCACATACAAATTCCTTTAATTTTTTTTATTATTTACTACTTTTTACTCACATATGTACAAGCTGTTTGATATGTATAATTATGGCACGGGGGACTTAGTGTTTTTCGCCCTGTAACCATGAGTGCTGCAATGTGCTTGAAATGTAGGCAACATAAAAAATAAACGTCAAAAATCAGAAAAAGAAGTTTAATTTCAACACAAACAAAGTATTTCTAACCGTAGGAAACTCCATTTTAACCATTAGTTTTTCCATTTTGCTTTGTTGTATTCTTCAAAGCAAATACTCACTTGGCATCACATTATGGATCTTATCGTTTTAGATTTCACAGAGGGCTTTTCAATTATTAATAAAATGTATATTTATTTTTCGGTTTGTAAATTTGTTGTACTTATGGAAGTTTGCCAAGGGTAAGACATTATCGGCTGACATTGGCAGTTTCTGCGGTGTGTATTTATCGCTCATTAGACCTTCATCTTAACTACCGCGCCATCTACAGGGGGCACGTACGTGCATCGGAACGAGACGAGCGTATCGTTTTTCCTATAATACAATATTAGTTGTCTTGTTCGCTTTTTCGCCGACCGCGTGGCATTCATCCGTCAACGAGTGAACGAAGCGCGGTCGCCGCGGCATGACATTGCGAGATGCGTCTAATAGTGGATAACTTTTAACCCTACCGTCACTAGTCACAACGTGGTGGTACGTTAAAAGGTTCGTTTGCAGATTCCAAGATACCACGATGCACTTCTTTACCAATAATAAACCAATAGATAAATTGCAGAAATTAAAAAGACAAATATTTGTTTAAATATGATTTAATTTGCCAGCACACACAAAAAAATATATAGTAGCACTTTTCATAAACTAATAAAAATGAACTAGTCATGTTCCATCAAAGTTTATTTATTAAACTGTACCTATGTTATGTTACTGTTATATTGTTATGTTATTATACTATACCTACATATAAACGATTCAAAGTGAGCAGTGATAATGATTGTCTTTTGGTAATTATTAATTGTATTAAGACTAAACATTTGAATCATGTAGAAGTAATTGTTGTTGTAAACATGTTTAGAATATAAATTTTAAAAATGTTGCCAACGTAATATCGATTCCTACAAATTTGCTATCACTGATTTTACTTCTATACGACTAATTTATTTTTCAATTGTTATATGTAACTTTATGCTTAAATTTACTAAATAGGTGGGAGTTAAATCATATTAACATATATTGTGATAAAGTTTGTGATCTCATGACGGATATCACTTACATTGTGGAATTAAAATAATGAAATAAGAATAATATTACTAATACGGTTCTTCCTTGGCTTCAAAACTTAATAAACAATGAAATAATTTTATTATTCATTTTTGAAAAAAAAAAAATCTTTCAATGTGGTTGTCTTTCGATACGACAGTTTAATAATAAAATCGAAAAGAAAAACCCGATGTATATTCCTGGCCTATTATAAAATATTCATGAATTTAATTTGTAATATACAGATCATTAAAACTTATTTATTTGCACTAAACTAACTATCTCTCTTTCCTTCGACAATTCTTCAAGCAGCTAACACATTAGACACAGCAAAAACTTTTTATTTAATACGTACCTAATTTATATAAAAGTTTGTTTTTACATAACCTATTGTTTAACAAATTCAACAAATATCCACTACTTTCCACTACCTATTTTCACTCTTGTTTTCAATGAATAAAATTATTGTAAAATTGTTGCAATAAATCCTGTATGAAAACTAATTTATGTAAGTTATAACCATTTTAAATAATCATCATTGGTTCTACTGCGTTGCGGCTTTTACCCTGAAAGAAAAATCAAAGTAAATTAAGAAAAATAATTTTTAAGATACGATCATACACGAAATCATTTATTTACGGACACTAATATCAATCTGTTCTAATGCACTATAAGCTACATCGATGACATTTATGGCGGGAAAAATTGACATTAGATTTGAATTAAATTTTTATATTGTAAATATAAATTCGCTTTAGTTATCAAAATGTATCTTTAGATATCTAAATTATCTATATTTTTATTTCATTTTTTTAATAATGCTATATGTTTATGTTTAAGGACTTGTGTCATTTTAGTTAAGTTTAGATATGTTGATAAATGTTTATTCAGTTTCTGACTTTTTCTCGTTGTTCTTTTCGCAAGTTGAATGCTTCAAAATATCCTAAATTATTTTTTACAGCGCATTTGTAACCATTAATGTTAATTTTTTATTATTTGAATTTATACGTTTATAAACACATTTTTAATGTTTTATGCTGTTGTTTTAAATTATTAATGTTACATAGGACAATTATGTTGCAAGATCTGGCGTGCAAAGCTTTTAAGAATATACCTCTCGATGGTTGAATTAAAATAAAATTTCTAGAAAATAGCTAAGTATTATTTTTTTTTTAATTTAATCGACAATAAAACATATTTGACGTCTATATATATGTAATATTACCTAAAGAGGCATGCATAGAATAAAATGTCAATGATCTATGTAATTACAAGACTGTACTTACCAAATGTTAATCTCATTCTGAACTGATAACTATCCATTAGGCATTCGGACACACACAATATTATAGGCTGCGTAGATGAACACGAAATATTAAAACGTATATGATTCGATTACATATTGTGTTATAAAAGTTAAGACTTTTTCTTTTAAACTACTGAACACATTTGTCGACTAGTTTAATTTGTTACTACCAGAATTGATAACAGATGTTATTACATAAATAACAAACCACTCAAATAATATATACTGTATCGCCCAAGTATAGGCTACCGTGGTTACCCTGGGACTTAATAACTTTTATATAATATATTCAGCCAAAGCATAAGATTTCTCTTTGAACCAGTGTCTACAGTCAAATCCATCAGGGAACACAGGGATCTATCAAACAAATGAATATAAGAAACACAATTACAAAACACAACCATGACGGGAGTTTGGTATCTCTAAATAACAGACGTATTCTGAAAATGCAATATAATCGTACAATGAATGGATTACAATGAGAACACAATAGCGTTGCAATGGTACTAATACAAAAACAGAAGCCTCTAATTACTTTCTTACCTCAAATGGTCAAATTTAGCAAATACAGCAATGCGATTTTCTAACAATCCGAACTCTGAAAAAGATAAGTTCAACAACACCTCAGCATTTAAGAATCATTCAACAATATAGGCTTCTGTTTTTCTTATAGGGATCTTAAATTAATATCCAATGAAATGTGTGTGAAATGATCCAACTTGCAACAGCTACATATGGCAAGTAATATAAAAAATAATATTGTTATTTATAAGACTTTCAAGTACCCACACTGTTACATGCTATATTTTTAACAATCTTCCAGTAGAGTAGAATGATGATTTAAAGTAGGATACTTATAAAGGAAGCTTCATTGACATAAATATTGCACAAATAACAAATTTCATTGGATGTGCAAATAACAAGTTGCACATCCAATAAAAACCTTAATTCACAAATTTTACTGTTTGCAAGGAATATGAAAGGTAAAAATATACAATATTTGGTATCAGTTAATGTGACAAGGACAAACAAAAGCGTGAACCGTTATGGGATATACAGATTGTCGGCAGTTTTAGATGCTGTCAAAAAATTATTTACTTCAGTTAATCGGTTCAGTAAAGCTTTTAAAGTATTTTAATATTTCTTATCCATTGATCCCTATCGAAGTCAAAAGTTTTTTTGTATTGATTATTTTTACCTAACGTTAAAATGTGTAAAAAGAATTGACGTCAATAACTATGATTTTTTCTTTATGCTAGAACTACAGACAATGACATTTTTTTTTTCTAACTGATTTATTGAAGTATTGTCCCATTAAAATATTCTTCTTATTCATTCATTCAAAATAGGATACAACAAAATAAAAATAATAACTGATAGCCGCCAAATTATAACAAATTTTAACAGTTATAGAGAACATTATTTATATTCTAGGAATATTGTTTAGATTCGAACATTGTCCTTAGAGGTGATATTAGGATGTCTTTACAGAAAAGTGTTTTTATGTAAAAACCATTTAAACGTGCAACTGCCAAAACAAAAAAGAACGTATTAAAGAATTTTTAATTGCAGTTAGAACATTTACACTATGAACAAGTATTCAGAAGTTTACAGATTACTTTCTTTTTTATACAAGTAGGTGGCAAACGAGCAAGCGGGCACCTAAGTGGGCGCTACTCATACGCATCTGCAACAAGCAAGCAAGCGAGTTGCAGATGCGTTGCCTACCTCTAATAGATAGAGAAGGGGACAGACAGAAAAATGAACATTGCCTTTTCTTGTCTATCCCCTTTCCCGTCAAATCATTATCCTTACCTTCCCATCCTTTCCTTATTAGAAAAGGGTGGGAAAGGTAAGAGGACTAAAATTAGGTCTCCGGCACCTCACTCCTCGGACGAAACGCAGAAAACTTCTACTTCACGCCTGTCTTCTGTGAGGTCGTGGTATTTCACCGGTCGAGCGGGCCATTCGTGCAACAGATTTTATTGTTGCGGACTCTACCACTGTCAAAGTGTTTGTATTTCGATGTTAATAAAAATTATAAAAACTTTAAATTTAGTTACCTATTAAGTTTCTTTACTACTAAATATTTTCCGTTGTCAATAAAATTTTATTTCAAGGACCTAAATGAAAATTAAATATTACCTATTTTGTTCAACATTAAAATAACTAACATAAAAAATTACAAACAATCCCATTAAAAATACATACAAAATGTTGTTTATTTAATTACGTTGATCTATCAAAAAAAAATTGTAGACAAATACCGAATTCGTATTGGCATTTGACTATGATAATATTAACCACTGCATATAAATATAAAAAAAAAACATATAACTGATTACCTTGGCATGCAAGACTTTTTAAAAACTTAATTAAATACAACACAAAAATATGTAAATAAAATGTATGCTACGGTGAGCGTCATCTCTTCTATTTAATCCATAGACAAATTGAAACTTTTTTTAGTCTGATCCGTGCTGAGATGAATTCATAGACTATATTACGTTTTTTTGTTAAGATGGTGGAGGGCGTTAAGAGCGACGATGCTTTGAAATTGAAATGCTTGGTATTAACAAATCAATAATGTACGAGGCGTGTAGGCGATGTTTGCGTGAAACAATTTGTATGGCTCTTCATTCAGGTCACAAGGAACATTTGGGCGTCAGCGGTTTCCTAGAATATTAGTTAACATGTTACTACACTGTTGTTTGTTTAAATGAACGATTTAAAAGCAATGCCCACCATTTGATAGAAAGCAATTGTTAGTGCCAACAATAAACTCAAGCGATATATAAAATAAATTATAAACAATATTCCCTTCAGTAAAATTTATTAACATAGATATAAGAATAAATGATACAAAAACATGCATATAAAGTTTTACGTCGCGGCAAATATCTTTAATACGGATTAAAAAGTATATGAGTACATTAAAAATGTAACAATATTTACCGCGCATAAATATAAACAGGTGAAAACTATTTAAAAATAATAAAAATGACTTGATAATTCTTGTATACTGATTGACTATTTTAATAGATACTAATATTCTTGGGGGCAAATCTGAAAACGTAAAAAGCACATGTAAACAAAAACGACAAACATGCACCAAAAACGAACTAGTTAGATTATATAGAGATCTTTAAATTTATTGAAACCGTTAGAAAGCAAATACAGGATTAGCAATAAGAATGAAAGGATTTTGTTATTTTTTAATTTTTTAATCAACATACATAGAACTACTGGCTAAAGGAAGGTGTAATATATATAGTATCTAATATATTAGAGAAGAAAATGTGCCTTACAGGGCTACAGTCATACAGACATTTGTACTCTGATAGTATTTAACCTTATATTGCGCTTACGCCAACAATACAATTAACAACATCATTTTTTTATCTGATAAACAAGCACTTTACCGCGTTTTACTATGTATCCCGCCCGTCGGAACGAGATAACGACCCCCACTGGGTGAAAATGTCAGCTAATATGACAGGATAATACATCGATAAAGATAACACCATATTCAATATTAGCAACAACATAATATAAAACTTTATTAGAATAACAGGTGTCAGTAATTTACACAACGATGCTATAAATACGTGCTTTTACACTATCCCTCTGTTCACACTGCCGAAGCATTCACATAAAAACATGTGATCTCACATTTTTTTTGTCAATAATCAAACGAATATATAAAGAACTTTTAATTTCGAAAATCAAGAAGTTTAATTTCGAAATGTTGTATATTCGTTACCCGTTTGATATTCGATTATTGATTTAAATGAATGAATGAATGAAACGAGTCATCTGCAAAATTCCACATAGTTTAATAAGAGACCCGCTGGACGGAAACCGGTGGAAGCAGATCATCCGCCCCAGATGCAACCCTGACGCTGACCACGATCCTCAGATTTGAGGGACCGGTCATAGAGAGATTGATTTAAAAAAGACTGATATCACAACATGTTTTATGTCAATTTATCGGCAGTGTAACTGTAGGTATGACCGATAATCGACTATCCAACATACGTTTTACGTTAACAGCGTCCAAACAAAACCCAAATCGATGTTATGTAGTAGCTAAGTACAATATGTAATCTCAACTTAAAGCAATCAGCGATCCAATCTTACAAAATACAGAACCGTCATCTAAGTACTAGCACCCTGTAAAATATACATAAATATAGTGTAAATAAATAAACAATGTTATTTACATAAGGGTTACTATTCTACATTATTAATATGCTCTAGATTATTCTAGAAGCTATGCAGAAGGAAGCGGTTTAGTGTCGGTCTTACATATGCTCCGGATGGCTGCGGATGCAGTCGATAAAGTCGCTGGGCTTGAGCTCTCCTCTGCAGATGCGGAATACAGCGGTGAAAAGCGGGAATCTGTGAATTTTTTTTAATGTTAATGAAAATTATAGCTAAAACAAAGGCGGCTGACGAGTAGAAACTTAGCGTAATAATAGAAGTAACGTACAAAGTAACCTGTTAGAAGATATGGATAAATGTATACGACGCATTGAAAAGTGAACTTATAAACATTTTTTTTATTATTTATATTAGAATTTACAAGCTGTCTTTGTGTTGGATAACATAAGATTATTTTTGCAAAATTAAAAACGTAAATCTTACGGATCAAACATTAATTTATATAATCTGTCTACCCTGATTAGGTTTAAATTTTTTAAAGACTAAAGATATTAATGACTTAAACGAAGTGGAGTAAAGCAATAGATATCCACCATATATTGGCGATATGGTTAAAAATGTTAATGCTATATCTATTTATCCCTAAAGAGAAAGACTTCTTGTATCTTTTTAATGGTGGAAGTGAGAACCTAGAAATGGCTTAGCAGTTGCTGATTTTTCATAACTTACAAAAATAAAATAAATAAAAACTTGTCAGGATAATCTCTTGCTCATCTGTTTACACAGTAAAAGAAATTTAATTTTAGTTGAAGTAACCTCACATATACACCTCATCTTGTGTACTATATATTAATTTAAATAGCATTAGCCATTGCAGCTAAAAATATCTTTTTCAGTTTAGCTATGGCATTCGTCACGTGAACTGTAAAGTGTAAAAACCAGCCAATTAACGTTAACATTGACCTCTAATCGTACATGGATGATCGCCAAGACAAACTATTTCAATCCACATTATAACGCGACGTGTGGAGCGTATTGTCTGCGAGGTTAACAGAGTGTCACGTGTCGTATTACGCTCAATCGTAACAGCTGCACGGTTTAAACGGGGATACTATACTTTGATGCGGCATGAAATCATTGGTAGAACTTTAATAACTGTTTTATCACGTCTCGATTCGTCATAAAAATGAAATAGATTAATATAAGTAATTATTTTTATAGAACAATCCGAAAATTAAGCAATTAAATTAAGTTTCATCATTTTTGACTGTTGATATAAAAGTTACGCCCAAAAATTTATTTGTCCTTACTTTTTCATTCAATCTTCCGATATTTTAAAAGTAATCGAACTACGGATACGATACTTGAAGTCATATGACAATATTTTCAATTTAATATCATCTGTTATGAGGTCAACAACGATAAGGTAGATATTTATGTACATAGAACAATAAATAATAAGATGCTATTCAATTTTATCACTATATATATTTTCTAGAACTGTATCGGTACTAACAATCGTTGCAGTGATTCTTAAAAGTGCGTTAATTTGGTCAATTTCATTCTTACAGTCCGTCCGACGAAAACAGTAAATGAAATTGTGTCGCTATTAATCTCAACAAGCTACCAAGTATAATTATATTTAGGTAAATTTACTAAATATGTAACAAAAATAGAAAAGATTGTTGCCACTACATGCCTGCACTCAATTTTCACCACACCCGGGGTTGACTGTGAGATAATGCCTTTTTCTTTTTACAACAAAGTATAAATAAATAAATAAAAGATTACGTAATTTTACAGTGAAGAACCTGTACAACCAGGAAAGTACAACCCAAGTTCCTAAACATTATACATAAATCTAAAATATAAAAATACAATTTAAACGTATTCTTGTACCTACTGTGGATATCTCTAGCGAGATCCACGTGTTTGTCGCGTGAACGAACGCTATGGGAAGTGCCAAAAAAAATTGGGGTGCAAATGTTGGCGGTATATCTGGTCTGAAAATATGTCAAGCTTGAAATTCGAATGGATCACGTGCAAAGCGCCAATGTGACTAACAGGGATAGTGTAATTCCTGACGTATAGAGTAGGTACTTGTGCAATTGGATACACAAATTACACATTATTTGGACCAGTATTCCAAAAGTATTTATGGTAAACAGTTTGAATTGGAATAACAAAAAAGAATAAAGCTTCATAAATAATTTTGTAAACGTTTGATAGTTTCTAAAGTATCATCATGGCTAATAGTTTCAAGTCATCCTACAAGTAAACATAAACAAAATAAATATGAATTGTTAAATAGTATTACACGCACTTGTTTTCCATGTTCTTGTTCGCAAGCATATGATTGACCTCCTCAGCGGTGATGGGGCCTTGTAATTTCTGCCCGTTCAGCATTTCGTCCTCGAGCTCTTTGATAGAGCGGCCCGTCTTGACAAATGCCTCCGCCACTCTCCTATTTCTACCGCCTGCAATAAATAAATATAAAAATCGGCACATGAAAAGGTAACGTCAAACAATGTAATAGTATAGTACAATATTGGATCGTCCGGAAAGCTTGTGCCGATTTTTAAGTAGAGTTGAAGTTATATGACTGACCGGCGCAGTGGCAAGACATTTGCCCTCCGCGCCGCAGGTCGTGGGTTCGATTGCCACCCAAGACAAACATTTGTGTGCATGAACATGTCTGTTTGTCTTGAGTCTGGATGTAAAGACCACCGGAGGACGGGCAGCTGCGTCCTTTTCTTAGTACGGTGGAATATACTGCGATCGCCAATCCGCCTGCCAAGCGTGGTGATTATGGCATATTCCCCTCAATGATGCAATCAATGGGGGAGGCCTAAGTCCAGCAGTGGACGATCATAGGCTGAGGTGGGGGGGGGAGGAAAATTTTGTTCTTTCAGAACCCATCAGGTTTCTGGGGGGAAAATTTCTAAGGATTACATTTGATATTTTTAATCGATTGCTAAAAGCAAATAAACTGTGGAATTGCACGAATGTCGTAATGTGATTATTTCGTAATTCTGGCAAAGTACACATTACATGAAGTTGAATGTTATACAGATAAGAACGACCCGGGCGGGTGTTAAATAGAACATAGTACAAAGGAATAACGTTACCATGCATAATTATTCTAGATATATTGGTGATCACAGAGAGTAATTATCTTTGAGGTACAAACATATAAATGTACCTCCGACCGAATTAGTTATTCAGTATGTATTTCATCATTTTGGTATAGAAAAGTACTTGATCTTATATTACCAGCTGTTCCCGGTATACGTAACGAAGTGGTGTAAAGTTAATGGGATTTGGTTTTACAATATGTGTTATATTTCTTCAAAAATGCATAGATTTTTATTTTGTAACTAGAAACCTTACCATGTGGAAAATAATTCACCAAGTTTATATACTAATCAGATGAATTTTCTAGGAACGCACGGAGAACAAACATGCAAACATTCATTTTTTTTATAAGAAGGTTTGTTATAATTTCATATGCGCCATTTTCTTCACTCAATGAATTAATATTGAAATAAAATAACCCATTTTATTAATCGTTAGTAAAAGAGTAGTTCAAAAAGAATACATATTTTTATATAGGTCTATTGTAGTAGTATTGTAATTAATACAATCAGGCGTTATACACTGCCGGCCAAAAGTTTGAGACCACTTTGTACACAGGTTACAATTTGCAAAATATTTTAAATCTGCGTATGATAACATAACAATATGAACACCTGTGTAATCTACTAATCATTTTGAA
>DWLR01000607.1:0-23837 GCA_018246295.1 Papilio alexanor hazarajatica | reverse complement strand
GGAACCGCAGATGCGTTGCCGGCCTTTTAGGAAGGAGTACGCTCTTTTCTTGAAGGACCCTAAGTCGTATTGGTTTGAAAATACAGCCGGGGACAGATCCTTCCACAACACAGCTTTTCTTGAAGGACCCTAAGTCGTGTTGGTTTGGAAAAACAGCCAAGGACAGATCGTTCCACAACACAGCTGTACGAGGTAGAAAATTTCGTAAAAACCGAGCCGTAGTGGAATGCCAAGCATCAAGATGGTGTGGATGGTATTTGTTTTGCGATGATGAAACTCAGCGGCAGAAACTGTTCCAAACAATTCTTCGGAACACTCCTCATGGTAGAAGTGGTAAAAAATGCAAAGAGAACTGACGTCCCTTCACAAGGTCAGTGAGTCAAGCTGATCAGTAAGAGCACGATCGTTGACGATTCGAGTCGCACGTCGTTGTACACGGTCAAATGGAAGAAGCTGGTATTTGGGAGCACCAGCCCAGAGATGCGAGCAATATTCCATATGAGGCCGAACCTGTGCCTTATATAGCTGTAAGCGGTGGGCACTTTTAGCTGACCAAACTATCCGTTTTTTTAAAAAGTTGCTTAAGCATAGAATGGGATGTCAAAGAGTACTGTCCCATCAGATGGAAGCAGCTACCTTGTCGCTCTGAATACTCGTACCTAACAAGAGCACTAACATGAAACTTTTAAGTATTGCCTTTGCCTTCTTTATTTTGCTTATTTTTTATTTATTATTTATTATTTATATTTTCTTATTTTTTTTGTTATTTGTCTTCTTTTTTGTTATGTTTTTTAGTATTTTTTGTTATTTTTGATATATTATTTAGTAATTACACTATAAACCATAAGGGTACAACTAACCCGTCCCCCATGGTGGAAGCAGGTAGTCTTATTAAATCTTACTATTACTGCAGTCTTTTTACTGAAAAATAAAACCATTGCCTCACATTCCACGCAAAGGTCATCTAGCTTATCAGAACGAGTAGTCAGACCAGGCATGCTTAACTATCTTGTAAACAAAAGTACAAAGAATAAGACAAATGAACAGGAGAGAGGTGATGGAATTAAATAGCAACGAACGCTAAGGCCTTACTCCAAAAGAAAAATTAAAAAAAAAACAAAATCAGCGCACAAAAATTATCTTCCAAGCCGGCTGGTCACCGTGGAAGAAAATAATCAATACCCTCCAAAAAAAGTAATATTTTCAAACAACAATTCTACCAAAAAGACGTTTCTCCTGTTGTACATTGCAACTTACAATGTTAGGACTTTATCATCTTATGAGCGCTTAATGGAGATGGAAGAAGCTTTAAAAGAAATAAAATATGATGTATTAGGAATATCAGAAATGAGAAAATGTGGGAACAAAATAGAAGAGTATAGCAAATTTATTCTGTGTCATATAGGATAAACGCCAGGTAAATTTGGCGTCGGATTCATTATAACTAAATCCCTTAAACAAAATATAGAGAGCTTTCTAGGACTAACAGAGCGTGTTGCACTACTAAATCTAAGTATTCATGGATATAAAATAACTATCATACAAGTTTAAGCACCAACAGAGGCAGCACAGGAAGAGGAAATCGACGACTTTAACAATAAGGGACGGTATGAAAACCGCTCTTAAAAACATAATATTAATGGGAGATTTTAACGCGAAGATGGGAAAACCTAGACAAGAAGAATATCTGATTATGAAGAAACATGGTTACGGTAATAGAAACGAAAGGGGTCAGAAATTGACAGATTTCGCCACGGAAAATAAATTAACAATCATAAATACATGTTTCAAGAAAAACCATAAACGTAGATGGAATTGGAAATGGGCGGGACACGTTGCTAGACTAGCAGATAAGAGGTGGACTGTTAGAACAACATTATGGGAAGGACCAAAAGGAAAAAGAGGTATAGGAAGACCAATTACACGCTGGGAAGATGAAATTAAAAGAACAGCCGGCTCGCTCTGGTTTGAAGTGGCGCAGGTCAGAGAGAAATGGGCGTCTTTGGAGGAGGCCTTCACCCTCATAGGGGTTCTTACAAACTAAGTTAATTTACAATTAATAGACTTATCTTTTTGTAAATTCGTTTCAATAGTTAAAATTTAGTTAGATTATTGTACCTAATATTTAATTATTTTTTTGTAATATGCAATTTTTATGGGTTTTCTGTAATATTATTCTGTAGGAAATAAATCGCTTTATTATTATTATTACTGCAATCTACCAACTGACCCGTTCCACCAGGTGGAAGCAGTCTTATCTAATAAAGCTCCCAAGCAAAGCAGCAACCCTGTCGCTCTAAATACTCGTACCTAACAAGAGCACTAACGTGAAACTTACTTAAGAACTTAACTTAGATTAAATAAAAAAGAAGAACCGACTATTGAGAATTTGTCCGAGTTTATGTATCCCTCATTCCTGCATAAAGATACACTGGAGCTGCCAAGAACACCTAAAGAGAATTTGACCGAGAACTAGCCAACTCCACTCGAATGGCCGCTATATACATTGGATATAATCAGTTATAATCAAAGGGATATGGGTGTATCACAACACACCATATACCTTTGATTGTAACCGATGTAGTAATCCTGTTTTTTTTTCCTTTTTTCATACAACTTTCAACACTACAAAAAAAACAGGAAGACTACATCATTCGACTTGCAACATTCTCCCACAAACATTCAAGTCACTACCGTTCAGTCGCAAACAATGCAACTATGAAGTATTACGTATCTCTTGAAAAGCATGCACAAACAGCAAATATAACAAAGGCAGTGGGCATGCAAAAACAAAAAGACAACAAAAATAGGAAATGAACTTACTTGAAGACTTGTTGAGCTTAAGGCAGAAGGTTTGCTGATCGGTGTAGAGGAAGGGCACGGCGTGCTTGGCGAATCCCTCCACGCCCTCAGCAACAGCAACGTGCCACCTTCGGCTAATTTATAAGGTTTACATACAATTCACAGGTATACAAGATCCCTAAAGAGCGAATGAAGTTCTAGATGACTCATGAAAAATCAAAATTTTGAAGTTGCGCTGATGTCGTTGGAAATCCTATGAAAAACATAAAAAATTTAATTTCAATTGCGACTGTAATACTAGTACTGTAGTCCATACCAAATTTTAAGCCTCTTCAAACTCTTTAGGTTATTGTTATTGCGGCACATATATGTCACTATAAATTATATGCAATGCAGTTTTGCGCAATATGCCGTTGGGATTTGGCTGATTAACTTTAACACGCCTGGTGTACAATGCAGCAGTCTAATTACCTTATCCTGTGAAATGCGACCAGGCCGTGCTCCATGGCGCCGGTGTTACTCGATACTGCGCCCACTGTGCTCGCCTCTCACCGTGTGAACCGCGAATTCGCCCGGACCTTGTATAGCACCCTGCACAAAAACCATGAATCGTGAATTATTAATAATTGCTTTGCTTCTTAATGTATAAAACGTAGAGTAGTCTTGAATAAAACGTGGCTTATAAGTTTATCAGCTTGAAATATTAAACGATCACTAAACACTCGTTAGCAAGCAAGGGTCTGTCACATTTGTGACAGAATAATCTAATTATTACCATAAAGTGACCGACTTTATCAATGGATTTGAAATTTAAGTTTTTTAACTTAACAATTATTATATTATGCTAAGCTTGTGATAGATAAAATGTATTGTAACTTACTTGAAGACGTTGTTGAGCTTGAGGGAGGCGGTTTGTTGTTTGGTGTAGAGGAAGGGCACGGCGTGCTCGGCGTAGCCCTCTACGCTCTCAGCAGCAGCAACGTGTCTTCCAGGTTCAGCACTCGCCACAACGCAGAGCCGCATTTCATTTCTACCTAGCAATATTTAATAAGTTAATAACATATTGCAATTAACTGCATATTAACCTATCGCCTTCGATCACCAGTACTCTCGTCGATGTTGAATGTCAACTGACTTAACTGCCACCTACGGACAATTCATAAGATTTACATACAATTCACAGGTATACAAGATCCTTAAAGTGCGAATGAAGTTCTAGATTACTCATGAAAAATTGAAATTGGGGAATTTTATGATTTTTTCGTCACTCACTTGTCATGTGCGTCCCTCATTCCTGCCTTCAATCTTTTCTCACCACTGTTCAATCGCAAACAATGCAACTATGAAACACTACATATTTAATTTTTCCGAATAGACTAAAACGTGACCTTTAATAATCGCATGGTTATGGAATTCAACCAGAACTATGTTAGAACTATGAAAGTTAACAAATTATAATATCACTTAAAGTTTTAATACTCCGGTAATAATATTTAATCATGAATTAAGACATTGGTTTTATAGCTAGTAGACTTCTAATTGAAATTTATGAAATTGAATTAGAACCTTTATAAATTTCATGTTAACAAATATAAAACCTCTGTAAGGCTTCAGATTTAATATATAAGCAATATTAAAATATGAATTTAGGGATTGGTTGAACAATACAAAGACGTCATAAAAATAATAATATTTTATTTTAAATACAAACATTACTTATTCATAACAAATAAGTCTTCAATTATAAGAATAATCCGTAAAATTGAACGACCGCAGCGTCACCATAGGCGGATATTGACGTTACGACGTTTTAGTCCCTATTCATTAAAATTGCTTAAACCAAATTTGCATACTTTTATAGCGATACAGAGACGTCATAAAACTACTCATAGTTTATTATAAACACTAACATTACTTATTCATAACAAATAAGTCTTCAATTATAAGAATATTCCTTAAAGTTGAACGACCGCAGCGCCACCATCGGCGGATATATACGTTACTGTACCGAACCCGACATTTTATAAGGGCAATCCCATTAGGGATCAGTTCAGTTTCTGGCGTGAATTCAGAGCAGTTAACATTGTAAATAGACTCTATGTCGGATTTAATAAAGATTGTTAAAATGTGGTGTCTAAAACACATCAAATCATTTTTAGTGCATATTTAGTATAGTGTTAGTTCTGACCTCAGAAGTGGGATACCCACCTTCGTTTTTCTGTAATTAATTATATATTTCAGAGCCGGAACGGAACATCATGCCATTCGCGTGCTAAAGCAAACGAATAAGAAGACAGATGTGTCGAGAGAGATTCGGCGAACGTTAGCGAGCGCACAAGGATTTGCTCCTGACAACTAGAGTTATGACGTCAGCAGCAGGCTTAAGGGTGGTAACGTACTCACTAATTTTTATTATACAAAACTAATGCGAACGTTCAAGCAACTCGGGTAATTGTGCAAAAATTGTTTTATTTTATTCATCTCGTAATTATTACTTCATCAGCTAAGTTTAATCCTTTTTTGCTTATAGTCAAGTTTCCTTTGTTCATAGGATATTGCGTATAGATAATTTTATTTAAATCGACTGAATTTGCATTACCAAATTTTTGAGTATTACCAATCGTAGGTTTTAGCATGCACAATGAATACATAATACTGAAACGATTTTTGTCCCATTATAATCTATTTTCGAGCTGCCTTCAGCGCCAGTGTTAATTGCGTCATAAGTAGCATAGTCACTCTGCTTAAAACTTTTATATACTTGCTTTTTGTTCGTTTATTTTTGTAATTCAAATATTTAAAATAAGTATTGACTGTCGTCATTCCTTTATTATTTTTCGAATGAATTTTATTTTTGTGGTCTCGCCATAACTTCTTGAAATAATAGGTGCAAAACACAAATTCATTGTTATTTTTCATTCTTAGTTGAAAATTCTGACGGTTGTATTCTAGCCAAAGCAGAATTCGTAGAACAAATATGTAGTGAAGAACGGCGATCAATCTTCTGATTTTAATGGGTTCTGCTTATTTACGCGTGAATCTTGTCTTATGTTTATCAAACGTTTTCATCAAAATCTCTTCAAATGAAATGTGTCAGTAGTGGTAACAAAAAATAATCGTAAAACATTATCCGTAATATAGATATTCTTTCAACTTGAAAATTAAATATGAAAATTTTACAATACGTAACCCAGATTCAAAAATTAAATTATAAAAGCGTTTTTATTCGGCTATGATGTCATATTAAGTGTAAAGTTGTAAAGATTTAAGGTACCGCGGGATCGTGTTCTTAACAAAGTGACAAGTGTATGTACGAAATCGGGTTATTCAATTATTACAATTACCACTTTTAAAACCGTGTAATAATGACTAACTTAGTAAAGCTCATTTTAAAATGAAATCACAGGTGAAGTCCTAACTAATCACAACATTGAATACAATGTAATAACGACGGATAAAGGAAATACGTTGTAATTTCTCGACTGAACCAGCTTGGCAATACGTAAATGATGGCATGTTTTGAAGTGTAAACGATAAGATTAACCAATCGTTTCTTTATACATACAGAACGTAACTAAGAAATATTTATAAGCTGTTATGTGCAATCTAAAGATGTGGTGTTTATGAAGGCTTAAACACGTATTAATAGGAAACAAAATCTGTTACACTATGTTCAATATTTTCACTTACGCGTCAAACACTGTATTACTTGACTAAACGCATACTGTTGTGAGGTATGCATAAACTAATATTCGTGACAAATTACTTAATCGATAAAAATTCAACTCAATCACTGGCATTGTTTTTCAATTGAAAATAAAGATTTCTTATACAACTCGTTCCACAAATAATTCCACTATAAAAAAATCAAACGTGGTCCAGAAATTGATCAAAGGATTTCTTCATTATTAATTATTTTCATACAGACAAAACAAATGACATAAGGCCAGCATTATGTTCACGTATAGAATGAATACCTTAAGACCTCATTGGCGCATTTATATTACAGATACACAAACCCACAGTCTACAGTGTTTCTATTATATCTACAAGGCATTACAAATTCCAACCGCAATCTATCTGAAATTATTGGTGGGTATTGATATTGGTTTATCGTTGAAGTGAATATATTAATATAGAAATATCTGAAATATATGAGATTTAAATTCAGATAGTTATTTGAAAACATTAAATCATTATTTATTAGGGTCTGATATTTGGTAGACACTGTTTTGACTATTTGAAAGTTTTGATTTTGTTGACGTTTCGATGTTTAATTTATTTTTATAATACTCAATACTTGCAATAAATAATAATACTGTATGTGTTCAAATTAATATCAATTGAAATTAATTTCATTATTCTCTATGAAATTTTATTATTTTATTGTAATTCTTGCTTATTTTCATTCGAACCTTGCTGCATCGCCATCTCTTGACAGACTATGTAAAACTAATGTTCTTTCAAATTAAATGAGCAAACATTTATATAATAAAAATTCGTTAAAAAGTTATTTAAATTTATTTAAACATTTCTTAGGAATATTAAACTGCATAATAAGAATTATTTTGTAGTGCCTAGTTTTGACTTTTAACTGACTGACCGGTTGGCGTAGTGGCAGAACACTTGCCGTTTGCTCCGCAGGTCGTGTGTTCGATTTCTAACCATAACAAACATTTGTGTGCATGAACATGTCTGTTTGTCTTAAGTCTGGATGTAAAGACCATCGGAGGACACGGGCAGCAGCAGTCTTTTCTTAGTACGGTAGAACATACTGCGATTGCCAACCAGCTTGCCGAGCGTGGTGATTATGGCACTTTCCCCCAATGATACGATCAATGGGGAGGCCTATGTCCAGCAGTGGACGATCATAGGTGGAGGTGGCCTAATTTTATTTGTTTGTTTTAAAAGAAATTGCATTTGCTATATCTATTTAATCTATTGTAAGGAAACTAAAAGCGGTTGATTTATGTTGTCTGTTCTGTTCTATACTAGCAATTGGGCAAGAATAATCTACGGAATATTTAGTGTGCTATTTCATTGTGTTAGACCCTGAGCGTGAAAGCCCTGGCGTGTCGGTGACATATGTATATAAAACACAAATTTTGTCGTTTAACAAATTTTTTTTACATGTCCTACTTTTCCTTGAGAGTCGGGAGTTATTCCATGAATAATGATGCTGGTCTGTTTATTGTTGTTCTTAACAATGAGTAGACGCATAATTTTTGCAGAGAATTATAATTAAAATGTGTGCAGTTAGCGCACTCAATACAAGATGTATTCTGCAAGTTGTTAATGGATCACATAACCATCATACTAATTTAATTAACAAGTAAAATTTTTAATCTTTTGTTTGACTGTGAAGGGGTCTTACCATCTTATAATACAGTCAAACAGTTGTTTCATACACTAATGAGGTTATTTCTGCGATGGTAAGTTTCTACATATAGATATCTGCAACAATAAAATGAGTTGCAGAATCGCGTAAATAACATCGCGTTAACCTTTACGTTGATCAGAGGAAGGGCGGATAAGGAAAACACACGCAGAATAGATAAGAATGGGAAATTAGCATTCGGTCACCAGCACAGCAGTTGCCAAACCAAACGCTGGCACAAAACATTACAAAACACTCACTCTTGTAATCCAGAGGGGTAGACAGAGATCATCTCTCTGGCTTCTACTTCTTTACATATCTTCTACATAGAAGTTCGACGGTTATGGAATAGCATGCCGTGATACACATGGGGCGGGGACGCATAAAAACACTCCTGTCACCTTCTCGATACGAGAAGGACGACGAAAAAAGATTTCACTAGATTTTCGTTATTAAAAACACTTATCACCAGTTCGCCATCCCTTGTTACTAAGATTTTGTCATGTTTGGGCGGACCGTTTGAGACTCTTTATTGAATCCCAATTCTCAGTGAATTCGACCCCGTTACTCTTTCTGTAATAATCTAATCGGATAAGCTTTTAAATCTCATTGAAATGCAATTAAAAAAATAAGTAATATTCATACGGCATTGATGCTATAATTAAAAATTACTCTCGAGTAAAATTAATAAAACTCAGTATTATTATAAATCTTGTCCTTAAAATAACAATCTACACTAAGTAATTATTTGTTTTTTATCGTAGTATGGTGTTGGCAATATTTAAATGAATCTTCCTTTCAGTGTTCCTAACATAAATATGTTTAAATATTGCCAATTACAATTACAAATACATTAGTACTTTATCTAAGACAGCGAGTAATAGTAAAAAGTAATAGTATTCACGGCAAATGTCGATACGCGTAATATTGAATAGTTGACTGGTATATGTATGTCACAGTGAGATTGTTGTATAAGCTCTTAGTTTCCCCGCCGCCGCTGTAGTCACTGGCATGTAATGAAAAACGTTAAAACATCCATGAGATTCAAATTGAATTTCTTAGGTTAAAAACAAAAAGACAACTATCGGTAGAGATTAGAATATATAACTTAGAATTTGAAATCGAATGTTATGGATGAAAACTTACTGTTTTTTGTTATTCGGAAAGAACTCACAGTGGCGGTGCGGCGCCACGCACTATATAAATTTACTCGAATCAAATTAATGTTACCTTTTTTTTTCAATTTTATATTTTTAGGTGGTTATTTTTAATATGATTTGTAATTAACTAAATTAAAATAACCTAAATAAATTAATAAGCTGATAAGCCTATTGTGTAAAGGAATATTCTTGTGATTTTGGTCGAGCCGCTGGCGTAATTAACCTACCTCAGCTTTGTATTTAATGGTAAAAGTTTCAACCACTGCCATGTTTAATATATTTGCTAGACTGTTCAATGTTTTTAAGGGATTATTAGTATTTTTAAGCTTCCCCAGCACTGCTTATTGTTGTCGGCCTTGTAGGTTAAGAGCCAAAACGCAACTTCACAGGTTTCTTCTATGATGGTAGGATACAACCACTTACAAATGTCTTAGGATATTGCAGATATTGACCAATATACAAATATGGTAAAATACCTATTAGTGTATCTCTTGAGGTTTAATTTTATTCCTACAGATATTCTAACACATCTATTTCTGACTTTCGTAAACTGAAATAGGCACGAGCGAAGCATTGTATATTGCCAAGCGTGTCTTCTTTGACACATACTGTATCCAACAATTGATTGCGCACGCCATTTGCACTATTTCTTGAAGTCAGTTGCGATCAACCTTAACCGCGATACTTTGAAATTCGTTCAAATAAATCTCAAAATTGATTTTTGTATTTTCTTCACTAAAACAAGTAGGTCTAGTGAGGAAAATGACTGTAATTCCAATAAGAATATAAGACGAGATTAGTAATTCTTTTATCTTGTATAAAAGAATTTATTATATATTATTTAGGAGTTCAAAAGATTTTACTTTAGTTAACAAAACAAGTCCCAGTAATTTATTTTTCCCCAACAGTTCAAATACGATGTTTGTGACAATTTTCTTTTATTAAGAAACGAAGCAGTAGACCGTTTTTCTATTTTAACTGATACATATGATTTTGTGGACCAATACCACTTACACTTTGCTTGTTTTTTCTTATTTGTATGACTTGTCGATTAGTATTTAAAACAATATCTATATAAGTAAAAATAAATGTTTGTATGTTTGTCCTCTATGCGTTCCATAACCAGAGATTGTGATGAAACTTTGGAAGGATGAACTTCTGTTCGCAAAGGAAACCCTAGCTCATAAAGTATGTAGGCTACTCATTAATATATATAAATATATTTCATTATTATTTACTTCATATTCACGTTCACATTTATAAAAAGTCATATAATATATATTTATATCTATTCATTTATGTATTTCATATATAATTATATTCATATATATACTTCATATCAAAAATACATAATATTTATTTTTATATACGAACAAACAAAATGTAGTTTGGGTAATGTATTTATTAGAATCACGCGTCATCAACGTGCTGTGGAGACGCGCCACTGTAAACCGGTTTGACAGGTTTATTTCAGCGACCTTTCAGTGTGCGTGGGCGCGGCCGGCCAGTCGTCGTTCCGCTATACTTTATAAGTTCGTGTCGTCTTTCGTTCCGCGCTTTCCTTTGTTGCGTATACAAAATAAACATCGCACTTCATCACGTCGTATTATTCGACCCTACTGTTCCCTCAAGTAAAGTGGTGGTCAGTGAAACGTCCTCGCACGACCACCACAAGTATATAAATCTAAGTAAATGTAAAAGTGATTTAGTGTATATTGACATTGTTTGCGCTATTATTTGATGATTGGTATGATTTGATATTATTTTGACTTTTTAGATTTTTTTTTACTTTAACTGGCATTGCAACGTAAAGTAAAAAAATCAAGGTTCAGCTAGTAGATTATAAAACTAGAAAAAACACAAAAGTTGTAATCAAAAAAGAGTTTCATAAGTTTTAACTAGGTGGTGCTATTATAAATTTAAAAATGATTTTTTTTCCTATCTACCATTAATAGTATTAAATAAAAATTCTTAATAAATGCTTAAATATTTAAATTAAATAGACACATTGATCCTGGAGTAAAAAATACAACGATTTTTTGTCATGTATTTATTTATATATTATACATAGATATTATATATATGCAGACCCTTATCTTGCCGTGGTGCTAAACCTGTCTTATAATACGCAACTGTGGTCTGACCTCTATATGGAGGAACGAGCAGCAGTGGCATGTAGAAACGAGCGTGGAAACGCTTGGGGTAGAATATAAGCTGCGTTACAAGATCTAGTAATTTGTGAGCGGTTTATTTCTCAAAGTGATCAGAGTAACGTAATAACGATTCTATATAGGTTTTTCTTTTATGCAATAACAGTAGATACTACAGTTGCTAATCATGATTTCGGTTTTCATTCTTGCTACGCTTTCACCATGTTTACGATGTATCAAATTAAATGAAGTAAAATGGATTGGTAGGTAGATTTTTTAACAGAAAAAAAAGACTTCGAATTTGTACAGTTCTTCCCTTTTTTGGGATAAGAAATTGAAAAACTTCATTTTAAATATCGGTTCCTATGGTAATGTTATCAACATAATTTTTTGACACACGTTCTCTATTATAGAAAATAATATATGTGGAATCAAACAACAAAAAAATGGCTACAAAAATAAGAAACGAACGCATGCGAAGCCGCGGGGAACATCTAATATTATTTATAAGTAATTCATAACCACGCTACATCTCATTACCAGGCCATTAAATCCAGACAGGGCTTGTCTTAAGTCTATCAATTTTTGATATATCTTCGGAACCAAAGGTTTAATGACATTTAAAATTGAATGAGACCCAACTGCGAATGTCCTCTTTCCAACAAATGAATTTTTGGAAATCGATTTATAAACTACGCAGTCTTGTGGTTACAAACCAGTAACAAACAAAAAACAAACATACAAGCGAATTGAGAAATTTCTTTTTTAAGTCAGTTAAAAATGCTTTCAAATGTTTTCTGGGCATTGAAAAATCAGCATCTTAGTTCTAAGTATGTAACACCTAAAATATTCTTCCTAGAATATTCAAGGACTTCGTGGTAGTTTCATTCTATAGATCCAATCTATTTATATTAAATTGTTAGTTGAGGATATTATGGTATTTATTCATTAAACAAATGAACAATCGGATGAACGACCACATAATAAACTAACAATGCTTTTATGCTAATTGACTAGCTATAAGCATACTTAAAAATTAAAACAGATAGACGTGCTTTGATTGTCTTTATGTACAAATAAGTGATGAAAAGTAATACTACATTTGATTTTAATTTCCTTCTGAAAATCATAAGCCATTATTGAGCTCCTTTAATTACATACTCTACTGTAATAATTGCAAATGGAGGCAGAGTGGCGTATTGAACACGCTGTGGAACTGATAATTTAATTTCTGGTTTAAGTAGGGCACACGTACCTATATAATGATTTAAATAGAGTTCGCTAGCAATTCATTTGTAAGCTTTAGTCTCTTTTAAACGTATAAGTATGAATGAACAAAAAAAAAATTAAAAATGGAGAAATCTGAGATCCCTTAATAACAGAGTTATTTCAAACGTTTTCGTTAAACATCTGCTTTATGAATTAGGGACATTTCTAAAAATTAACCAATAAAGAAATATTGCCGACATTTTACTCCAAATTGTCACAGCCGTTTGATGAAGATGAGAATTTATGAAAAACCTTATAAAAGCCTTACAAAAGATATTGGCGCTGTCTTGAAAAACTGCTGTGCCATGTTAAAGAGATGATGAATCGAATCCAAAATGTCAATAGCGATTCTAATAAAAAAATAATTGTCTTATGGTTTGTGGAAAGGCATATTTGGCCTTAAATGGAATACTGTTCGCATCTCTGGGCTCCCAAATACAAGCTTCTTCCATTTGACCGCATACAACGAGGAAGGACTCGAATCGTCCGACCAAGCTCTTAATGATCGGCTTGACTCACTGGCCTTGCGAAGGGCCTCTGTCATTATATAAATTGTTGTAGTTTTAAGATACATCAAATAAGAGGCTTCATTATTTTTAACTGACTTAAAAAAAATGAGTCTCATTTCGCTTTTTGTTTTTTATGTTTTTTATCTCAGAACTTCGTTATTTATGGAAAAGGGGACATTAGTAGGTAGATTCCATTTAGTTTTGATATTTTGGTACACTTAAGATTTGTAATAAGACGTATCGTGGCTATATATGGCTAATAATATTAGATGTTGTTCGCGGGTTCGCACGTGTTTCCTATTTTCATTGCTGAATTTTTGTAATTTGATTAGGTCTATTAATATCGATAAAATTTAACATTTCCTTATTTATTACAATAAAATTATTAACTTAAATTAAAACAAAAATAACATGACCCATCATTATAATACCAGTGTTTTATAAGTTCCTGAACTATAATTACTACCAACAAGAAATAAAGAATAATATATTATTTATTAGTAATGAAATTTACGTGCTTAATAAAATAATTAAAAATGTAATATTAATATAATTAAAATAAAACTAAATGTAGCTTTCTAGATTTTACTACACTGGGTGAAGGGTGGTTTCCGGGGATAATAATATAGATAACATGTGTAAAAAATTATTAGTTTCAATAATTTTCAAAATTTTCTTAAATATGAAAATTGAAAATAGAATATTGTTTCCCAAATCATTCCCGCGGTTGCCGACAATGACGATACATTGTAGATTGTCTGGAATTATTTCATTTTGATAAATTAAACATCCTAATCTGAAAAATTCTTACGTAAAATTTTCAACATATCTACCTTCTCTACGCAACAGTTTTTCTACTTTTTCACTTTCACCTCATTTTGAAAAAAAAAAATAGCCGTAAAAATTTAAATCACAAATTTACATCTCTCAGATTTATTAAACATTCCGAAGCGAAGAAGTTAAAAGCGTGCCCATTGAGATTTCCACTTATATACAATATCATTCCGTTTGAAGTATTCCATTTTCTCAATGTCTGATTTAAAACAAAGAATATTTTACCGTATGAAATGTTGGTCAATGTAAACGGATCAAATGCGATAAAATATCGTTGCCATGAGGTCACAATAGTCCAAATTACTATCCTAGGACTAATTAATTATTTTACAAGTATTATAATCAATTTCACAATTATATTAATAACAACAACAAAAGTTGTCAGAATTACCATACTATATGAGCTGAGAGTGAATGTATGCGTAAATGCGCTAACATTCTTTTCAGTAAACTGTTGGTTTAATACACACCAATATTGGATATAATCGTAACAAATATACTCAATATTGCCCATTCGTAATCCGGTTAATATACTTACGTACGATCGGCCAGGCTCTCTGCCATTTACATTTGCGACATAACTTTTTCTGATTTCGCTTTCATTTTTTAATAAGCGTAAACCTCAAGAGAAGAGCAAATATAAATGTAATTAATGAAATAATGTTTTACGGAAACTAAACATATTCTCAAACCGAAATATGAATACTATTTTGTTAGGTTATTCCTTACTTAGTTTATTATATTGCAACTTATTACTTTAATTTTAAACTGAACTGTAAGATACGGTAAACACTTGCGTGATACATTGACGAGTTACTAGGTCAAAGAACAGCCGTCACTCGTGAGCTGATCAACTTTATAATTGATAAAACAAACTTCAAATTACGGAGCTAACTTCGAATTAAAAAGTTGAAGGAACAAGGCAAATGCCTCGTAAGCAGTACCCCACGCAACGCACGATGACTTCATGTCGTCTCCGAGAGCTCATTAGTCCATCTGAAAGGAGGTCGCCCCACACTCCCAGTCTCCTTTCGTGGAGATTCTCCTAATGCACATATGATTCTCCTAATGAACTTTTTTGAGATTGCACTTTATTTTATAAGTGGTAAAATGCGTAGGAGGGTTTGAAACCTCCTGACTGGAATCCGACATTTTGAAATAGAAATTTCTGGACAACATTTGAGACAATAATTTCACAAGAGTACGTGGTAATTTGTACACATAACTGCAAAGCTGTACCAAAGCAAGTAGATAGCATTACGAATATGCTTAACAGTTGAACAAATCAATCTGGTGATTTAATAATCGTGAATAACAAATGTAATTAAAAAAAAAGAGTAGACGTAAAAATAATGCCCCTTTACAAATAATGATATAAAACGAAAACGTTCTTTTAAAACAATATACATATGTCACTGAACGAAAACTTAACCTCGAATTGAAAACAATCAATAGATTCTCAGGTACTTGAAGACAAAGGCAACTGTGACAAGGGTACAGTTTCCATTATTCAGAGGGGACTAGAACGTCATTTATACAACATTACGCCTTTTTATCCATGCAATCACCATTGCTATTTCATTTTCAAAAAGCTCTGTTATGACAAAATATATGACAAAATTGTGACGGCGTTACACACTATAAAAAACGTAATGATTGTTTTTTGTACGAAATTTTTCCGTTTTCTAGATGTTAGACCGTCAACTTTTAATATGGTACACAGATTAGACGTCACCACTGCTCTTCGCTACTTGTATTTCTACCAATACCTAAATAGTCTAAAGCAGCGGTCGCAACAGATAGACCGCGGTCCTTATGCAGAAAGTCGAATCTCGGATACAACAAATATTATTAAATATACCTGCATTTTAATATAAATCATATTATAATAATATATCTAGTCCTATTTTCATACGTTTCAAACGCATTGCCCCTTATGTTTTTAGGACCTCGATAATTTTTCCAACTGTATCCGAACCTCACATCAAACTACTTTCCGATCCTAATGTTCAATTACGAGTACTAATACCCAAATATCCGAAAGTACAAATATTAAAAAAAAATATGAAAGTTTTCAACAAATGTATTTTTCGAGTTTCGACAACGACCTTTTATGAAGTTGACCAAAGATTTATTTACATCCAAAATAGAATATATTGTATCACACACCGTAGCAAAATGTTATATACTTTTATTATAGCCGTGCAATGGGAGTCGCATACTAATCTTAATATCTGAGTTACACTCATTGTTCATGTGTACAGTCCCTGATTACGTCATAACTTCCTGTTAAGAGCACATTCGTCATGATCAGATCAATATAGTTAACTGTTACATACATATTTATGACTCTGTGTAACACCTGCAGTACACAGTCGCGAAAGCGAACCAAAGCCAAAGCGAAGTGTAATGTCTATTGCACACTGAGACACGAAAATTAAGTGAAAATGGAACGCAGAGTTTTCTCCATACAAGATTTAGTTCTTTTTTTTTTAGAGAGGAATGCTTTATGCATACTCCGTGCCTCGGGGAAGATACGGTAGTTATGTGGGATTCTCTCCCCATCCCCAGCCCCTACTGCGAAGGAGACAGGGAGCATGCCCACTAAACTCCTCTGTTCCCTCGTGGCCATAGTGTGGGACACCACGGGATTATGAAACATTTGCACCGCGATGCCCCACTGACCGACCGAGAAGGGGCCCCTCACTGCGCCCCTAATGGGGCGCCGCACCCTTAAGCGCTCCTCTGAGACGACACCGTGCAATGTGGTTCAGGAGCCCCGCCCTCCCCGCTGGTGCCGCCTTGGTTTTATAGAGACCAACGTCTTGGCCCCTTGATCAAGACAGAGGCCCACGGTCCCAGCGGTGGGAAGCCGCCGGGATTACGCACAGGACGCAGCATTGCACGCCATCGTAAGATTCGGTTTCACGTAATGAACCTATCTGCAAAACGTTTATCCCGAACGAACTAAATCCATACCAGGTTCATATCAAACTTCTCTTTGCTTCGCTTCCATGGCTGTGTACTACAGGCGTAATATTGTAGTATTGAAATAGATATAATTCTAGGTGATTGTGTTTAAGAAGACTTCAGCATTTCTCCGATTTAATAAGATTTCTTCAAATTGTCTGCCCTTTGCTGACCCGATTTATTTTCCTATATCAACTTTATACTTAGGTCCTCTATTTTACAGACAACGGTATCAATGTTTTGTCGCAAATAACAATAACAAATATTATATCCATGGTTTGCGCCAATTATGTGCAAAAAACAAATTTGGCGGTGCATTTGATCAGCAGCAGATCTGCAACTACGCTCAGATTGGAATGTGCATTGAACCCGAGTCTAATAGGCTGCTTACATCTTCTGTGCTGTTAAAACAAATCAATATGTAACATTAGCACTTGAACTTCGATCGCAGGCTGCAGCAGAATCAATCCAATCAATTCAATTCAAATTTAGTGTATTGTGTGCTATTTTATATTGTCATATTAAATTCCTTATATAAATATATATATATTCCCAGGGAGGGTTGGCGTCGGGCAGGCGGCCGGCCGTAAAACTATAGCCAAAACCAGTTGCAGTATGGATTACAATAGAGCCAGGATATATGGAAGAGTAGTACATACTGTACCGACCCTACTCAAGTGGGAAAACGGCAGGGAGATGATGATAGTTTGTGACATCTGAGATTCGATTCATAGTGTCCTTTTATTAAATCATAATTTATTTTAATTTTGCTAATATATTTTAATTTCTATGGACAAATGTACGTAATGCAGTTTAAAGTCTAATGTTGAATGGTAGCAATAATAAAATGTTAGAAATACTTTAGTAGTCTAGTAAAATGTAGAAATTATTATTACCTGAAGGCTATCCTACTTCTGCAATAACTTAATTTTCTTATTTAAATTTTTTTGTTTAATATTGAGCTAAAATAACGTAACGGTTTTTATCGCTGTTAATTTTAAAGACAAGATGAGCCATTTCTTAAATTGTGATATATTTAATATTTTATATAATCTATATTTTTAAACTAATATTATAAATAGTTAACATTTGGTTGTTTTTATCGGTGAATGCTGTATAGTGGTGAGTATTAAAATATTGAACCAATTTATTACGGAATAATTCATTTTATACTACAAAATTAAATATCACCCAGTCGACGTCGATCGATGATTTGTACAAAATAATACTCGTATAATCTCGTAAATCAGATGATTGACCTAGTATTATCCTTTTCTATCGGAACTTCTTAACTTTTCTTAAAAATTATATATTTGTTAATTCATATATTGTGATCTTTAAAATGGAAATAATAAGGATATCTTTTACGAGAACTTAGTTTATTGTTCACTGGCTTTTGCCCGCGACTTCGTGCGCGTGGAACTGTTACTGTGTGCAGCATTTTTGATATTTTTAATATACTTTACATCATTTTTGATATGTTGCAAATAATAGACATATGACTTGTTGCTGTTAACTGCAAATAATTTATTTTAATACATTTTTAAAACATGTTTTTATTTATTAGCCCTGAGCTAAAATATGAATACTTTACGAGTTCGATCCAGCGAATCGTTCATCATACATCAGTATATCGTTCATTATGCAAGTTTTTTTTAAACATATGTTCTATTACTAAAAAAAGATCAAAAAAGTCCGGCGAACATGGACCACATAACTAATATTTACGGAGATATCATGATTTTCCTTTAATCATGTTAAAAAAGTAGCCACTGTAGCAAATCCTTAAGTTTGATGCTGGCTTTGACGTATATATACTATTTAGTTCTTGAGGCATTTGTAACTAAAATTGTGATATGTCTCATAGATCGGAATATCGAATGGATGATTTAATAAAGAGTCCCAAATTGAAATTAATGAAGAGTTCAACAAATAAGTTCTTGGGTGGGCACATTTTTACGTCGTTATTCCAAAAAAAAAATCTGTAAAGCGGTACTTCTACGCTATCCAAAAGTAATTTGTAATCTTTTCACAAAAAGTTAATAAAGATGTGTATAATATATGAACACGCCCCCGTTAAGCACCTATTTCGCGGCAGCTATTGATTTTTTAGTTTGTGCGTAATTTTATCTTTTAGAGAATTTGTTAAAACGATAAGTGTATGTAAGTCACGTCTATTTGCTTGAGGTTTAATAGTGAATTTAAAAAAATAGCGTTGTAAATAATGTGCTAATAATACTTGTTTTTTTAACAGAAAAAAAGTTTATTGTGAGAAAACCAGAGAAGATAGAATGCCACCGCGGAGTTTCAATTAGCATTTTCGAAGACACACAATATTTACTACATCACTTTTATCTATGTACCTATATCCCATCGTTGAGCTTAAGTAAGCCACGAAAGTAAAGTTGTAAAGTGGCACACCAGCATTAATAGGTTTGGGGTCCGAGCATGCATTGTCGACAACTACCTTAATGCTACGACCCTCTAGGAAGCTGGTAATCCAGTCGCACGATTTCTCAGGCAGCCCGTAGGAAGATAGCTTCGAGAGAAGCGCTTTGTGCAACACCCGATCAAAGGCTTTGGCTACGTCCAAACTAACTGCCAAGGTCCTTGCCCTCTATTGCCTCTGCCCATCGATGAGACAGGTATGCTAGAAGATCACTAGCTGAGCGACGCTGACGGAAGATCACTGATCAGCTGGTGCTCCTCTAGATACCTCATGAACTGGCAGTTAATGGTCATTTCCATTATTTTCGAGAACAAGGAGATAATGACTATAGGCCTGAAGTTGGACGGATCAGACCTGTTGCCTATCTTCGGGATCGGGTGGATTATGGTAGTCTGGAGCACATGTCCTAAGCACGATGGGGGGAATTTCGTCAGGCCCGCTCGACTTATGGACGTCCAGAGATTGCAACACCTTACGCACCTTACGCGCCTTATATATATATATATACTTAATTTCAATTGTAATTAACTATAAATATAATGTAAAAAGAATCCGGAATAAATATTTTGAATGATGAAAACTTTTTTTTAACTCCGTCACGTGGTTTAGAAAAAGTGGCGGAAAAACAGACGCTTTGAAAAGCAAATTTGCTTTATACTATATGTAAAAAAAAAATAGATCCAAGAACCTCTTTTCTTCATTTTTATAATTTTTTGACGGTTTTGTTTCCATATTAAGTTTAAATTTTTCATGTCACTTTGACAATTTTGACATTGAATATTGTTGTAAGAAATAAGGACGTCTTATGTTGTTTCTTTTTTTTAACAGATATGTGTAAGATCAGTACCTATTGAATACCGCGTGGGGGAGACGCGAGGGGGGCGCGTTCAGCCGTCGCTCACCGTTCCCCGCGCGCATTTCTGCCGCCTTCAATAGCTGAACGTTACACAAACTTTGTACCAAGTCTTTTTACATAAACTCTCTAAACCCATTTACCATAACCGACCAGATTGGTGAGATACTAAAGAAAGATGGCATTAAGTGTAACTGTATATTTTGAAAAAGGACATGAAAAAAGAGACAGGGCTGTGTTACATGAAAATCCGTTATTTCTCCATTTGAACCCCCATGGGTTACAGGGATGATGGTGCTGGTGGTGCTTATTTATTTATTCATTTATTTAGGTGTATATTTGCAAGGTTTTAAGCGCCTATACATTTAAAATAGCAATAGCATTTACTTCAGCTTATAATTTAAAAGATGTTAACTTTATGGCAGTTGTTCACTATAACAGCCGTAAAGGTCAAATTATAACTTACATTAACTTGAAGCTGTTAAGTAGTCAAGGCAACGTTAATGTTAAACTGAGTAGTCTCTACCCTTACATAAAATCAATATGACCAAAATTAGGTAATATTAATTATTTGCGACTTGGTTTAGTAAGTTCGGTTTTGGAGATTATCGCTATTTGACTTTGAAATTTAAACGAGTTAAGATATGTAAATGGTACGTTCATAACATAAAAATATTAATAGTTTATAACAATTTTTTACGTTGAATTTGTATCGTTCATAACCCGTCACGAGTATAGTAACAAAGTATTCCTGATCCAGAGGGGAATACAAAGATGTCGATCAATCGGTTAGACAATTACTACCTATTTGGAGCTGCCGCAATCAAACTATGACACCTTAGTCTATATCTTTTCTTTGACTATTTGATCCCAACGTTATTTTGGAACATTAGTTCGATAACGCGAACTTAATAGGTACTCATTATATTAGGTCTACTGATTGTATTCCTATTTTCTCATTAACCTTTAACTACGGCTCATTTACTTAGTTTTCATTAAAGATGATTAGCTACAAAATTCATACTATCTCTATTATATTAGTTATTCTTTTGAAATCTGAACTGAAATCAAATTGCAGAAGAACAACGCACAGAAGCACAACAATTAATTTTATAAAAAACACGCTACATCCCTTAATGCCACGTAAAATAAAAAAGAAAACAGCTTCATAGCATAGCACAAATAGTTTCATTAAAAACGAAACGTTTTTTTTATTTATTATCTAGAATTCATTGACAAGGTTAGATATATTATATTATTTATATAGAATTTTTGAACAAGAAATTCTCGCCGTTCTGTTTAGGAATGCATAGAGAACAAACATTGTTAATAAAGATTAACTATTCTAAAGAGTTTGCAAATTATTTTACGAGTCTAATCACCAGGTTAAATCTAAACTAAATACATATAAAAGCAGACATTTTCTACTTACTCGTCTTCATCGTATTCCGATTTCCTAAACTACAATGATCGTAAGCTACTTTTACTTTCATAATAAATGTCAATTTAAACAATAAAATTTGTCACAAATCCATGACTCTTGTGATTGTTACGAATCTTAATGTGTAGGAGATTTTGTTCCAGTTGGAGATCCCGTGACCCCTGGCCAACGTTGTGTCGGCAAGTTTGTTGGCTACAATCAAGCACAAATAGGTTGGGCTTTAATCGGTGCAAGCCCGACATAACTTGTCTTTACCCCTATAAGGTAAGTACGCATAAGGTATTTCCCAACGTAAAAAGAAATTGGGTAACGAGGATCACATAATATCAGGTAAGCCGCTTGCTCATTTACCTCTTTCTGTTGCTTAATTATGATGTGTTAAATTTTAAATAATTCTCTTCTTTGAGTTACATTAAGGGCACTCTACAATTTTATCTCGCAACTGCGGAAGTATCAAAAATAACTAATAGTTAATTAAAAAAAATAATAGACCCGACTAACTATGACACTATAAAAAATAATAAAGGATAAAAAAGTGTTGCCTACTTGTTCCAAATAATGTAAGAAGTTTAAAATAAAACCGATCATTTGTAATATCACTATGGCTTTATAACCGTTGCATGAATAGGCCGCAACGAAAATAAAATATTCGGTTACTCTACGGGACGGCATATGTTCGTTCATGTGCGAGGATCAACGCGATGAATCGGTGAAATATGTTTTTTAAGTAAGCAGAACGATACTCATAAAACATATCGAATCTCTATAAACGTATTAAATTATGTTCGTTTAAAACGTTGTGGTTATTGCATTTTCAACAGACCGTTCAGACTTGTAAACAAATTCAGTATACAACAAACAAAATGTTAACTGGTTCTCATTTAATATATTAATATCTCTGAGTTGAGGTGATGTTTTTACCTATTTGTTTCTATGGATCTTATAAATAAAATTCAATTGTTTTGGCACCCATAGGACTCGAAGGATGTAGATGTGCGAAGCATGTGAATTTCACTTGCACAAATTTGTTTCGCAAACTCGCGACTGCCGACAGTCGTTTAAAACTAACATCTTAGTAGAGCGAAACGATATTTTATAAGTAATATGCTTACCAAAAAAGGTACCAAATCACACTATTCAATACTTGATCACATCGTAACACCCAATTTTTGTGCTACCCTACCTTGGCTCTCATTATAAAATAATAATACTAAGCATAGAGAGCGACTTAGAAAATTAGCAATAATATTCTATTTTAAAATAACGATCTAACGTTACGATTTTACAATCGCCAAACAGCTCACCTCTCGTAAAAGATTACGCGGTTAGTAACTCTCAGACTAATAAATATGGAAATGGTTTCAGGTGTCACTGCATGATATTTCGAGTATAATCAAATTTTAAATATATGAGGTTGAATTTAATTAGGTTTATATTTTTATATAATAGTAATGGTACAGTCACAATGGAGCGGTACTAAACGGCTAAATGAATATTGGATTAATGACTTTTGGCTTGGACAAAAAATTAAAAGAGGTTAACGGTAATATCATTTTGTGCTAGTTATGTACAAAATTACCTAATGAACAGTATAAACTGTCGACAATTTTTGTTCGACCAGTGTTAATTTAATTAATAGACATTAGATACTGTTGTGTAGTATATATATATGTATGTGTATGTATGTGTGTGTATGTATATATATGTGTGTATATATATATTTGTAAATATTGTGTACATAGTGTTAGTATTATTAGTTAATTGGTTCCATCATTAGTGTCATCACTAGTTAGTTAACTAGTTGTAACTATAATAGGCATATACCGTGCACTTAGCACGGCAAGAAAAGCCGCGCGCTAGACGCAAAGCGGCAGTCGGTAGTCGGAAACCGGACTTAATGGTCAAACCAGTTACCGGGTTCCGACAACAGCGAACAGACGTGGGCCCTGGGGTGTTTAGTGGGTATTGCCGAACGCCTGTAGGCGACCCCCACACTCCCCGCGCCAATTACACAGCCCAGGCG
>DWLR01000606.1:0-23844 GCA_018246295.1 Papilio alexanor hazarajatica | reverse complement strand
GCCAGCCCGTGCCAGCCCGTGCCAGCCCGTGCCAGCCCGTGCCAGCCCGTGCCAGCCCGTGCCAGCCCGTGCCAGCCCGTGCCAGCCGCGCGCAGGGCTGCCACACGGCAAAGTGTTTACAAACCTTACAAAGTTTTTAACCTCCTTTAATTAATAACAAAAACTAACGCTTCGTACATTACAATAGATAAAAACAGTCTTTATAAAGACAATGTCTATAAGAAATATTAAAGTATACTTAAGGCATTCAAAGGAATATTTTTGGCCTGTCGAAATGAAGCAAACATAAGTTCGATGAGCGCTAGACTAGACTGTAGATCTTATATCGAAATCTAAATACTAAACAATACTTCATATTGATAAAGATATTCATTGTTACTTTCTGTGACATTTTTATTTATAATATTAACAAATTATAATGATTTCTTCTATTAGTTATTAACATAACAAAAAAAAAACAATAGTTACAATTGATTGCATTGCATATTAACGTTTCAAACATGCGATGTTTTGTAATCTATGTGAAACAAAAACATTAATCTCAAAACGTGATAAATGAATGTACGTTCAGATTAAGCAAATTTATTCGAGCTATGTCCCAGCTATACAGGCAGAAATACAATTTTCTGTGCGTGTAATAAAATCCAACAATACAACACCCGTGCAAGGTTTGTTTTAAGAATTATATAAGTGTATTTCTACGTCAATAATAAAAAAAACAAGTTGTGGTGACGGATAGTAGAATTCACATGAAATAGAAAACATTAATGTTTACATCCGTTGAAATCGTTAACACAAAAGAGCAAAGGTATTCTGCTTATCAAAGGCCATAGAATATCATAAGAAAATAATTTATTTACTTATATAAAGTTTCCGGTGCATTAATGTGTCGTTACGATAATAATTTGCTATTTTGTAAGATGAAAAAAAATATGAAGTTTCTAGAGTACTTATAGTGGAATAAAATATACGAGTATGTCATAACATTGCTTTAAAGTGTGGGATTATACATCTTGTTCTTAAAGTGCGTTTCCGACTGGCGAAGGTTATCAGTCAGCTCCTCATATTTTACCCTGTCTCTTGCGAGGCGAAATAGTTGGGCGGCATTCGCAATTCAAATCTACTTTCTGATGTTACGCAGCCAAGACTTTTTTTATATCATAACGCACTTACATATTATTTAATACATATAATCTTGATACCGTTCCGATCTAAAACACGCCGACCATTTCAGGAATGATTATTTTTAAATTTCCAGCACTTTTTATGACATAATGAACAGGACCTGAACGCAATTTGTAAAATATGACAGGACATGGAATTTATTTGAAAATTGCCAACATACATGTATTATTTAATTTTCGTTGCGCGTTGAAATAGCGGTGGCGCATCAAAGTTTAAAATTCAATTTACGTGCGACGCGTTGCATGTTCAAATAGTAATGTTTGATATTATTTTAATATTACTAAAGGATTTATCACGATAGGCGCGTTGAAAGGATGAATGAAGAGAGAGTGAGAAGTCAAATCTATAATATTTACAAATTGGTAGCAGTGTTGGTAGAGGACGTTCTATAAAAACTTACATCTATTAAATTACAATGAAATTCTGACATTCCAATGAAAGGCGATATACTCGCCTTTCACTGGAATGTCATAATTATATAAGGAGTATAAGGCACGCTATAAGGAGTGGCCGGAACCGGTGACCATGTATGCGCAGATGTGAGTGAAGAATAAGCGTGAGAAGTGAGGCAAGATCGCGTCAAATGTACATCCGAAAACTATCCTATCCTCTGCCTATCCTGCTGGGTTACGGGCGTGAGTGAAGAGATATATTGGGGCTTCATATCCATTAAATAAACGATGTATTTTTCACACTTGAAGGTATCTTATCATTTCGAAACAGATGCTCAGAAGGCATAAAACAAGTTTGACAACAAGTATACGTATCGAAGCGCTCCAAATGCAGCAATAATGTACAAGTGAATTATTTTATTTTATTGCACGTTACATAAACTATCAAGTTTTATGATACATATGTACATATTAATATAATATGTGACATTGAAATAATTTAAACAGATGTATCAGCAAACGCATTGCTGCACGCCGAGTATATTTGAATGACCGGGCGAGTGTCAACACGGCGCGAACAAACTATTGTCTCAGCGATCTTGTTACGTTTTATATTACACTTACTAGTGTCTAATTAGCATAATAATTCAACATCGAGTGAAGTACACAGATGGACTGAAGTTATGCGAAGTTTTATAATCATTAGCGTCCTTATTGACGAATATGGTGATTCTTGTTGGTTTAAATTCATAGAAAATGTGTAACATGTTTTTAAACATATTAAAAGATGTTTATTTTCTTGTTGGGTTAAGAAATTATATTACATGCTTAAAACAACTACTTTTAAATGTATCATATTTTAAAATATTAACCTACAAGTAACCTCAGATCGTGACTAAAAAGTCACATTAAACTAGTATAATATTGTTCAGTTAATTTGTGTGTTCATGAAAAAACAATAAACTCGTGGAAATGAAATATTAAATTGCATAAACACTAGCGGTCTGTAGGAACGTCCTCCGCAGCCGTCTTTTTAAAACTTGGGGTGATATTGTGATAACGTTACTGCTTCCACATAACATTATATTATTATTTTCTTATGATTCTTTCCAAGACACTAAACAAGAAGTTATGAAATATATAGTCATTGGTCAGCAAGTGTGCACACTTCTAGAAGTGGAGAAAATTTAGCGCGTGAATTGATTGTTTGTGTCATCTCTTTCTATTTATATAAAATTTTCATCTGGCACATACTAGCCATGGTGACATATTAAAAATGTAAATATTATGATCATGTTTCATTTTTTTTTTTAAATGATGAATCCCAAATTACAAAGTTTATTTATATGCACGGAGGTATCCAGGATAGAAAACGCCTTAGTCCTCTTTTGGTAATACAAGGGTACTTCATTCAAATTACAATTTGGAATACGTTAGACTATCACATAAACAAAAATCTGCCCCTAGAAAGGGAATAACGGCATTGCAAGGGTAAGCGACTAAACAAACATAAATAGCAAAATAATGACACAATATTTAAAGGTTCCGTCAGCGCAGGCTTGCGTGTCAGAGGTCAACAGCAAACGGAACATAACAGCGGCTCGTTCAACATCAACAATAATTTTCTGTGGAACTGGTCGTGATTACTGATGGAACGAACACTCGATTGCCGTTTGTTTTGACATTTGAGAACAAAGAGAATTGTTCCCTTTCATCGCTATTACCTAAATAAGTTGCTTATTTTATATTTAGAAGGTTTGCAAGGTTGACAAGGTTCAATGAAAAATATTGGTTTCATTCTTTTTATTTTCGCCTTGTTTTTTGTATAACAAGAATATATAGCTTTTTTTATAAAGCATAAACTAGAACTTGACCACGATCCCACCTAATGTTAAGTGAAGTGGCCAAAGATGATACGCACTAGTTCTAAAAGAGCCTATTCACTTTTCTCTTGAAGGAGGTTGAATGGAGATCGCAACATGTGTAGACCAAAAAACCAGTAGTACTGAACTTAGAAATTAGGTCGGGCTCTGTAATGAATAAAATAAATTGTTCCTTGTACCAATTTTTTTAAACTAAGCACAAAGAAAATTCATAATACGCGTTGTCCATTCTATCAATTTAATAAATAATTAGAAAATTATCATATGATAGAAAAAAATATATAAAAATTAAAGCTCTACGCTATGGATAAATCATGGATTATACTATTTTATTAAACTTTTACAAAAGCATACATACGTTTATAAATATCCTATTCTACCCAGTTTGAGATGAGAGGATAATTTAGGCCACGTGAAAGCTTCAGGCCAACTTAAATGAGCTGTCGGTTGCGACCGCGGCGACTGTCAACTCGCGAGGGATCCCTCCGTCCTTACAAGTACCAACATAACGTGCGCGAAACTTATTAAACTTTTAAAGTCGTGTATTTTTTTAACATTTTTTTGAATGTTACAAAACTCTAATTGAAAAAAAAAATAGGAACTGTTATTTGTTTGTTTGTATTCTTTAGAATCCTCAAAAGGCAACCTAAACATAACGTAGCGACATCGTAGCCTATTCGAATAAAATCTGGAAACGTTTTGATATGAGAACTTCGCGGTTCAATAAGCAGCTGAAAGAATTTTTTTTTATAATGTAATTCAAAAATCTCTGACTTCTGTTCTTTATTTAATTCCCGGTGTGATGGAATGTTAACCCGTGACAATTGAAAATAGAAGTGATTGAAGCGCCACTAGCCTAATGGTTAAGGGTGCGGACTACCGGCTGTGGTTTCGAATCCCATTCATCTCAACTCCGATTTAACTTGCCGTGAACCATTTCTCAGGACAAGCTTTTAAACTTAGTTGGAATGTTTACAGTAAATATTAGTAAATTAATTCAACAGTCTACTAATTCAAGAGACAAGAGAATGGGTATGTAATTAAATTACACAGAAAACCTCGATTAAAGTTTGTAAGTAAACAGACAACAAAACACATCAGTTTATGTCTGAAAGTTGCAACCCTACTGCCGTGACGGAGGCTGTCACAGGCTCCCCGGTAGAGCCTCGCCGCAACTATAATTACCTATCGAAAGTTTTCCATCGTTCACTCCACCGCTGGTATAAATCTGTCGTGTGAGTGTTTAAACAAAGCTCTAATTAAATTAGTTTTCTATACCAGCTATTACGATATTTATTTTTTCTCGAAATATAGAATTTATTTATTAACTGCCAAAGAGTTTATAGTTTTACATTCGTACAGATAGGATCTGTCCTGGATTAAAATTAGGATATTTAGAACATAGGTGACCCTCCCAAAACCTAGGCTTTACAGAATATAGTTATATTGAAATAATAGTTTCGAATAGTCTTTAATGCTTATCTACTCTAATAGTGTTCTAAAGACAGTGATAGAGTCCGCAACAACAACATCTGTTGCACGAATGGTCCCCTCGACCGGCGAAATAACACGAACAGAAGGTAGGCGTGAAGTAGAAGTATTCTGCGTTACGTCTGAGGAGTGAAGTGCCGAAGGCCTAATCTTAGTCCTCTCTCCCTTCCCTCTCTTTTCTATTAAGGAAGGGGTGGGAAGGGAAAGACGATTTGACTGAAGGGGATGGATAGGAGAAGAAAATGACATTTATCCTCTCCATCCCCTCCTCTGTCTATTAAAGATAGGCAACGCATCTGCAACTCGCAAATATTTGTTGCAGTTATCTATGGGTAGCGGTCACTTAGATGACCGCTTGCTCGTTTGCTACCTTCTTGTATAAAAAAGACGTTACGACGTTAATTGTATTTAATTCATTAATTATATACAATTAACATCAACAACCTTTCGTTAAAGTTTATTCTCCTTTGAACCAAATAAACATTGTATCTGTTGCTGCCCAATTAAAAATTTAAAGATATCAATAAATTTTAATATTTAAGCCGAACTCCATATCTGGTACGCCGACAATTTTCCACAGCGCGCGGTGAAGCGGCAATTCAGGTCGACGACCCCGTGACGTGAGACATCCATCATAAAATTATATTCCAAACTTTTGTATGCATCTCAATACATTACTGCTTATTTCCACGCCAGCATTAACTATGATTACTTTAACATGCTAATGGATTCGCAACATAGCGGTACTAAGGAAGTATCTACTTGTACATGTTTGGTTTGTATGCGATGCGCGCGCGCATTTATAATCTGTGAAACGTAGCCCTCGCCGAGGTTGTATTTTGACATTGACAGTGAGGTCTGAAATGTTTGACGTCTGGAATTATTTGTATCATTTGATTTTTTTTAAGTTAATTTCAATTTCAATATTTATATTATTATTTATATTGAGGCCATTATGGCGGATTGATAAAAAAAAAATAACAAATAATTGGAGCAGGTAATTAAAAAAATCTCGTTCGACTTGAGCGAAATTCATAATCTTAGTTCGTTCACATAAATTATTGATTAAATTTAAAGTGGAATTATACAAAGCCAATAAAAAATGACAATTAAATTGTGGCCGGGCTAGGATAAAAAGAGAAGATGATATTCTGTTTTGAATGAGAGAGACAAAAATACCTTCTATTAAAGGCAAAGTCAAAGATGCTTCGCTTTTTAAGTCCCAAGAGCGTCATTACGCGTTATCGAACTCGTAGCTCCCAACAAATTAACGGATGAAATGACCGGCAAGACGATAAGCTGGCTGTACACAGCACCGACCGCATTGCTCAGTTAAAAATGCTCATTTTAAAAGAATTAACTTAGTAAAACGTATTCTTCAACTACTACTTTGCAAACTTTGTACTCACAGGCACTATAAGCAATATCATAGCTAAAAAAGACTACATTTTTTTTAGAAGCGGTTCACATATAAGCACGAAAGAACATAAGCAGACTAGGACATGTTGCGTGGTGGTGTTTAGGTGGCAGGTTATGCTATATGTGGTGGTTATGTGAAAATATGTTATTGTTCACAAAAAATGGCTGTAGATCTTACATTTGGCTACGGCCAGTTACCTTACAGTTCCTGCAGACAGTTTCACCAGAACACGCGATGTTCGCGTGCGCATCGATTACGCTATTGCGAAAAATAATTGATAGTCGACTGTTCGTCCATCACACTTCCTACGTTATGCAACACCAGAAACAAGTTACAAAACAATATAATCAATTTTGTAAACGAGTTTTTTAACTGGTCGCTGCTTCTAATTCGCAGTTTGAACACATCTACATGTGAAAATGTATGCTCCTAATACAAGCACAACTTACCTAACCAACGAATTTTCACACCGTAACTAGATAAATAACTTAGTGATGGCAATAACATGTTAGTCGAAACATTTGCTAATGACCTACTTTGAAGCAAACATCTACAAAAATGTAAAAGAACATAATGAATAGAAAACATGGCCATAGTAATAAAATAAACATAATATTTATAAACTTTAAACGACCAGATTGATGAGTAATTTTGATTGATTGGTACTAAAGAAATGTATGAATGAAGTGAGAGTTGCGACTGGACCGTGTCAAGTGGAAATCCGAAATCTCTGCCATACTCCTCTGGGTTAGCGGGATGAGTGCATATAATATATATATTTTTTTTGCGTTTGGAGTACAATATAGTTAACAAGTTGTCAATAGCAGGTCTTCGTTTATAGATAATGCTAGGCTAGTTAAACTTATTTATCAGTGAGCAATGAAAGTAGGCTAGGTAAGAAATATTGAAGCAAGTGGACATGATTACACATTAAAATTCAGGCACGATAATGTTTCCTAGTACCAAATCCCCAACCAAATGTGTATGTTGATACATATTCATTTTTGTAATTTATCTGAACTGCTGTCCTTGGTAAACAAAGACATCTTTTGTCCTAGATATTAGTGACCTACTCACATAAAACCTGAGTGTGCAAAACAAACTGTGTCTTGCGCCCACAAAAATAACTTGCAATTATAACAAATGTTACGGTGCTAATTACCTCCTAAGTGATTAATAAAAATCGTGATAACAACATAGTTCAGTGAAGCGAAAAGCGATTTGTGGTTAACTTTTGTGACTTATGTTACTTGCAGTTAGAAGAGGTTTCAATTAATGAAAAAACTTTAAAATCGGTTAACTAGTAGATTTTATTCGGAATAACCATACAACCAAATCTTTTCTTCTTATAATATTAGTATAAAGAAACCAAGTAATGTTCCTTAAGTATTTCTAACATAGCATATATTGTATCAATTATTGTATCAATTATATAAAGAATATACCATACGCATGAAGTAATTACGTGTCGTGCGTCTTGGGCCACGAGGTTGCGTCGCGGAAACGCGCTTACGACGGGGAAACAAGCGAAGGCTTCGCTTAGCCCCACTTCCGCAATAAACAACCACTCCTGACCGAGAACGTGCCTACTTAAACTTATCCTGAAGACGCTATATTACCTACCTTTGGCTTTTCCGTAACGTAACTTCCGAATATATCGAAAAACATTTGTGCCAAAAACAAGTATTTTTGATATTAAAAATGTATCTGTATTTCGTTTCGTATGTGCGAACTCTTTGACCTAATAACTCCCACCACAGGGCTACGATATCGAAACACTTGCTTAATATTATAATAATATTTTGCAAAACGTGTGCGTGTGTAACAACAGCCTGCGGTAGTGCGCGGGTCCAAGGAGACTATGTAGAACCAGTTCCAACCATATAAATTCGCGATGAGACGCAACCACGGTTGTTATCTAGTTGTTGACATATTCTAGAACACATTCGATATTTTGAATAAATGATAAGTAAATTTCCACAGGATATTGCATATACATCTTTTAATACTTTTGTGGATGCCTTTTTCTGTCAGTTGCACCATGCATTATTAAAGGTGACCTTTTCATATATAACTTCTACTTCTTAAAAATCTGTAAATTTATGTAATTATTATTAACATAAAACATAAAATAATTAATTAGGTACAAAAGACCACATCACATACGAACGTAATCATTTTTTCGTTTTTCATATGAAAATATATATAAAACAGTTACTTTGTAAACTACACAATGCGTTGTGGTGCCCGGAATAGAACTAATTCGTCGTATCATCAAACAAACAATTTAATAAGCAGGTCAAGACCCGTCGTACGGTACATTTCACGGAGCTCTGCTGTGCTGTACCGTCGATACGTATGCATTAATTCAATTTAAACCCAAAAAGAAACCTTAAAGTGTACAGCTAAAGTTGATTTTAACTTGCGATCCGTTTCCAGTGAGGACGAAACCGGAAGTGACTCGTTGAATGAAGGAGCGAGGCGAGACGAATCGTCTTCCGGCGGTCAATGGCGAACTGATCGCGCTCTTTATGAGTGTCATGTCGCCTCTTACTCATCGCACTGCCAGCGCAAGGAAACATCGAGAAGTAATACGTATCTTGCGATTGTATTGTTCTATCTTATAAACATATGCTGCACATTTTTATTTTACTGACATGCGTTGAAAAGCCATGTAAAGATGTCTTATTTTCTTACTTTCTTCGATTAATTATATATTATTTGCATAACGTGAATCATTTTATACATTCTTAAGTTATTCGGTAATCGTAGAAAATATAAATAAAAATATTTCTTCTGAATTGACACGATTCCGGTTATATTTCAAATTTGAAATAACTTTACATTCACGGCAATTTCAAAGACGTGTTCTAATCTAACACATCCCAATGCTCATGTACTGATATAAGTCATTCCAAATTTGATATGATAAATAATTGATGTGGTAAATGTTTTTTGATATGGATTGTAAACATATAATTAAAGTTTCGAATTTTTTATATAACGTGACTGAGAGACACCTTTTGCTTGACAGTTTCTCGGATCAGTGGCTAAAGTGTAATCATTAACACTTTGACTTTCATGGAAAGGTGGAAATTTTAAGAATGTAAGTTCGACGGAATATTTACTCAATAATTTAATTGCCGCTTTAGTAATTTAACGTACGGATGTAATGCTAAATATTTTTGTATTATGACTGAATGGTAAAAATTTTTAAGGCAATAAACCCAGAACATAGAAAATAGTTAAATAATATTTTATAATGTTACAACGTTCGTTGAGTGCAAAACGTACATACAAGTACAAGGAGACTTGAAAGTAAAGCGACAAGACATTAGCGACGGTTCTTTTGTCACGAAATAACAAAAAACCGTCATCACACAACAAGGTTCTCTTTGTATTCACTTACTGCGTACTCGATACATTTTATACTCGATATGTTTTATGTTTGAACTTCATCTCATAAAGTTAGTGCGAAGTTACTTGTTTTTTAACGAAATCGTACTTGACGCGTAACTATTTCACAACACTTTGAAATTATGAATGTACGACGTTAATAAGTACATTAAAAAGAATTTAGGAAAAGTAGTTAAAATTCAATACATCTTGTATTATAACATACTCGTATAGGTATTTTTATGAAATACTTATTCCGTTAGTCTAATAAATAAATCCATAGGGCCTTTTCATCGTAAGTAATTTACCTGTGGACTCTAACGTGAGGACACTATCTCTGAGAGCCCCAAGAATAAGCGATAAACACCAGATTTTATGAAGCAGATTTTATATTATATTTCTTAATAGAGTATGTGTATATGAAACACACTCCTAAAAATAGTGAAAATTTTCACAAAATATCTAAGATCATAGAGATATCATAGACATCATAGAGAATTTTCTACATTTTTTCAATTAAAACTTCAACTTTAGGAATTATTTCAATTTATCGAAGTTGTACGGGGATATGCGCGTTGAAGTCTTTTGAAGGGACTCTGTTCATTGGCGCGGAACGCTTAGCTTATTATTATTAATAAAATTGGCAATGAACTCTTTCAATGTCAACTCTTTTCGCCGGTTTAAAATATTTAAGCATATTATTATTTAATGTAAGAGATGTTGAACTCTTATATGTTAACCGTGAAACAAATCAAGTCTGAAAAATATTTAGTGAAGTTATTTCAGATCAGATTTTACTAAGAAAGCACTATTGCTAAATTCGCTATAAAAGTGATTGAAAATAATTTTATACATTTATAATGTTAACATCTGGAATTTACAAACTCAAAAGATTTTCATTTCAATACTGACAGTATTTATAAAATAAAATAGGTTCTCATTATGTATTAAACATGAATAGTTGTAAAGAAAACTATCGAAGAAAATGGAAAAGAGGTGAACGAGTCCGGGCGAGTCCGCGGGCGAGTGCTAAGTAGACCGCATTCGCAGATACCGGTTCGACTTGCCCACGTCATCGCCGCAGGCTGCGCGACTCCCCACGACTACACAACTTTCCACCGACCTTAAAGATGCTCGTATACCAACATTCCCGCCAACATTAAGTTTAACAACTTTAACAACTTTGTCATTAAGTCAAATTCTTAGGTGAACTTAAGTGTCACTGACCTGATAAATGTCTGGTGTCGGTCTGTGCGGTGACCGCTGCGGCCAGCGCGAGCGCCAGCCAGAACGCCTGCCAGGCGCCCCGCATCTTCAGATCACTTCAAACCACATCAACACCATAAAACACACACAGAAATCGAATAGAACTAGAAGAAGTGCGGCGCGCACTGCCAACGGTACACACGAGTGTTTTGAAAGTTTGCTCGCGCTTGGAAAGTTTTTGTGACGCGTCTGTAGCGCTGAATGACGACAGACGACCGAAGCAAGCGCGGACTACCGAGACGACTGAGAAAACGCCGGCCGGCGCGCGCGTAGGGAGGTCACACCGAGGTCCTCAATTACCAATGGCCCATAATAATCCATGTATTACTTTAAAAATCATTATCTTAGGATCAACAATGGAAAAACTTAGCCTTCTCAAAATATGATAAATCGAATTTAAAGGTTCTTGAGTACATTGTAAAGTGAGTCATAGTTATTGACTCACTTTACAATTTATCCACCACCACCATCTCAGCCTATAACCGTCCACTGCTGAACATAGGCCTCCCCCATTGATTGCATCATTGGGAGAAAATGTGCCATAATCGCCACGCTTGCCACGGTTGGCGATCGCAGTATGTTCCACCGTATTAAGAAAAGGGTGCTCCTGCCCGTCCTGCGGTGGTCTTTTACATCTAGACACAAGACAAACGGACATATTATTGTCCTAAAATTACGAGTACACCAATTTATTAATTATCTCTTAATTTATTTACAAATAAATAACAAACAACAAACTTTTATTAAAAAGATAACGTTTCGAGTACTTCACAACACTCTTGGTCATTGGAGAATTAAGGGTGCTGGCGAAGTAACCTTATTTTTAGTAATGTTTTTTTTTGGTTCCGATCTACGCAGAATAAACTCACAGTATCTCACAAAATCTTATTGCATTTGAATGCTTGGTTTTGGATTAAATTTTATTAATCACAGGATCCCAGGCAGGTGGTGGCACCCAACCATCTTCTCCATTGAAATAAGATTTTTTTAACTTTCAATAGGCTCTCAAATTATTGTTGTTAGCAAAACTGTGTTATTTTGCGAATATTTGTATTTATCAATTTTTATAAATGTTATGATGGCGGGAGTTATTTCAAACTTCCTGGCGCGTTGGTGTCTCAAGTCGTCGGTAAATAAAACATTAATTAAATGCGATAAAATACGTAAGATTAATTTAATTTCCAACACATAATACTTTAATATGACACAAATATTTTCTCAAATAAGTTTTACCCGATGTCATGTTCAACATTTTGCGCCTGGCATCCCCACGACTCATACAGGTGGTCGCGGCGGCAGGTAGCGCGGCCGCCCCGCCGCCTCCGTTGCTCCCCGCAGTCGCCCCGCTCTGTTTATTCGCTACGCGACACTATAGACATCGAGCGGACATTTTTTATTCTCTCACAAACTTTGACAACTCTGTAAACGATGACTTTGATAAATTGCCTCTTCCCTTATTTTCAAATCGTATCCAAATCAATCAATCACTTCATCGTAGTAATTAAAGAAGGTTTCCGCTGAAGTTTCGTTCAATATTTATTTTTATGGGAGAAGGTGAAAAATTAGTATTTCACCTGAGGTTGTCATAGCTAGTTCCCAATAACCAGATGAGTTGCAGATATTATGCTAAACTTCATGTTGATCGAAAGGGAATGTAAAAAGGAAAAACAGAAGAAGAAGCGACGGAATTATAAGAGTATTAGGTCGCCGGCATCTCACCCATCAGACGAAACGTAGTATAAAATACCTCACGCCTGTCTTCCGAACGTCACCGGTCGCTGTGAAGAACTGTTCTGTACATTGGTTAACGACATACCTGCGACCAAATGACATCTCTCAATAGCCTTCTAAGGACAACGATGTATTTTATTATGTTATAAAATACCCGAAATTTCAAATGAAATAACAATTATTGGATCTGCGCAAAGACCGTAAATAAATTATTATAATTACAACGTGTCAGTTGAACACTAAGAGAGAATCTACGATAAAAGTAGGAGTGCCTACTTGTCCAGAGTGCTGGAAATCAAGAAAGTTCCCGATTTCCAACGATTTTTTTTTTACTTTCTTAGCCTTATTTTAGTTACACAAGTAATGCGCATCGGAACATAATATAAAACAAATAAAAAACAAATTGAATACGCTTAAAGATAATATTTACATATTTTCCTTCTCAAGATAGGATAAGTACATTGTATATTCACAGGTAAGTTATGTAGCGGCGCTATCACTGGCTAGCACGGCCGTCGAGGAAAATCCTAGTAGCGTCAGAGCGGAAAAATTAATTCATAATTTATTTGATTCTTTGAGAGCTATGACACTCGAGTTGCGGTCCTGTTTATCTTTGCAGTAACGACACACTGTGTTTATTAAACATCTTTTAATTAGGTACATATTAATTGCAAGTTTATTCGCTCCTATTATTTTTTGTGACTCAACACGTAGTATAGAAGATATACTATACTACGTATTGATTTATTGCGCACTGTCTGAAGATATTCAGGCAGTGCGTAATAAATGAAAGCACACAGCTTCTCGCTCCAGTGGGTTAGTATCAACCCCAGTTTAATAATTTACTTTGTATAAGTTTACATACAAGTACAAATTTGAAAATAAAATGAGCGAATAATAAATCAGTTATAGTGCGCGCGAGCATCCAAAGTAGCCATGATGCGCATTGGTACACCAGAGCAGGTTTTGATACTAGTTTTCACTGAATATTCCAAATACTAAGTATCATAAAACGAACCGAAGGAGTATCGAGTATTTAGAAGTATTGGCATGGAATACACTTGTAAATGTTAAGAATTATATGAAATGCTTATAATATTGCCATGACGTATTCGTAAATATACAATCGTCGACGCGAATATTTATGAATGAGTATTTATAGGTACGGACTTAGTATACTAAAACCAAAGCGGACGACGACAAAAAAAGTTGATGAAGTATTCCCCGTGAACGCAGTACGCGTCGAGGTATGAACTTCGACGCGTACTGCATGGACAATACTTCGTCCGCTTCACGTCAACGACCTTGTTTTTTTGTTTTCATCGTCTGCCTTACTAAGTCCGTACTTCTAAATACTCATTGAGATACACGCGTTCCTTATACTAGCTGTATTAGGAACGCGTGTATCTCAATGCTTCTTAGTACGTAATTTTCTTAGTAGGTCCCATCGCAAGTCATGTCACCCGCGCCTGGCGCACCTATTGAAAGCGCACACCACGCCCTTCGCGGTTAACTTTAGGCTGGAACACACGCTTAGGTAACGTAGTTTTTAAATTCCAGGACATCTGTCTCACTTCTGTCACATACGTAACTCGACATTTTAAGGGAACTCATAACCTACATGTTTGCATTTACTTGGCGACGTATATTTTATTCCATCTATCTCTTTTCCCACGCTTCCTGATAATGACCGCGTTGTCCATTTCCTCACTTCGTTTATTTTTACAGATGTTAAGAAATTGTATGATTTAAAAATATGATTTTGTTATTTCATGCCAATAATTTTTAAAATCTATTAACTTCGTTTTTTGGATTTTAATACCTTGGATATATGACACAAAATAAAAATAAAAACTAATTAAGTATTAAAGAGTCCCATAAATAACACGGTACATGTACATCAATTAAGCTAAATTGTAAAATAACACTTTTACAAACGTCCTCAAAATATTTGTGGAAAATGTATTATGTCGAATCGGTCCTAGATTGTAAGAATATCTACCTTTTCCTCCGTTCAGTGCGTGAACTGAATGAATCATTCACAACTTGACGTGTCATTTCTGAACAGCTTATTAACTGTCGAAGTGAAATTGTCTAACAGTGAATAAACTTATATTTTAATTACGTTATCACGTTAAAATTTAAGTAAGAATGAAAGATAATAGTCAACTTGATTTGTTGCAGTAGATATTAGTCTTCAGAATGTAAAATCTTGTAATATAATAATTGAAAAAGGAACTAATAATTGGGTAATAATCAGCGTTTCCGAAAAAAAAAATTGTTAACATGGTTCTACCAAATAATTAAAAAAAAAGATAAGTTTCATGATTTCATACAAAAGAATACACATAAAATGCTCATGTTATCAAATGTCATTTTATTCAATTGAAAACATATATTTTTGTCAGGGTGGTAAAAAATCACTTTTAAAAGGCTCTTTCCCGTCTCTTCATTTTCATTCAAAGACTATTTCCAACTACACATTTCTATCTAGCAACACAACGCAATGTCAAATTTAGGCTACTGCCGAACTGCATTTTGTCATTTTGCTTTTAATTTACTTATTTGACTATTAACTTGTCTGTGCGATTCGTAACTTGTTACGGTGCATGATTCATTAAGTAATTTAAGAGAATTTTAATTTATTATAAGTGTAGATACATTATAAAATGTATTTGAAGTGATTGGTTTTATTATAAAGAAATAGAAACATGTCGGTCGTAGACCAACCAGACTTACTATTTTTCGATACTTTTTCACACGACACAATCGAGGTAGGCTAGTAATTTGTCATTTATTGTTTTTAGGAAATAGAATAAAAGAAATGTAATGTAAAAGTTGTCCTCCATAAAAAGCTATTATGTTTCTTAATAATTGTATTTGATTTTGAAGCTTATATTGTATCCTTCTTCCTTAAGCTATTGCATGTTTCTGCTTTTAACATGTAACCAATTTCTTTTATTAAATCTATCAACAATTTATTTAATCAAATTCTGTTCTCAGGTATTTTGTAACAAATGACGATGATACAATTTTTTTTTTAAATTAATATATATACTGCTTTTAACAATCTTTGCTGTAGTATTTTATGCAGTTTGGATGCTTGTGACTAACTAATATTGTGTTTCATATGGCACACATAATATTATGACTGAATGTTCTTTGGGAGAGATATCATTTTTACATGGCTTAATATTGCTAAATCTATCTACAAATGATACTAGGGGAATCATATTTATCAAAAAAAAAATTTCATCGAAAATTGTGTGCAGCTGTTTGATTGTTAAAACACTATATGATAGTTGGTTAAATTTCATTATAAGGAGAGTGGAAGCTAGCATTTGATTAATACTTTCATTGTTTCTTTTTATATAGAATACCTTACCTTTTACACATTTAATGCATGAACAGAATGAACCATTCACAATTTGAATTGCCATATCTTGTTAGTTTATAAAGTGTAACTTTACAGTAGTAAAATCGTCAAATTATGACATGTATACAGTACGGGGTACAATAATAATCAAACAGACGGCCACATAATCTTGTACTATTTTAAGATGTACTATTTCGTCTTAAAGACCCCAAAATGATGTTGGTTTGGAAATGTCATTGGAAATAGATCATTCCTCAAGCTGTTGTACATAATGCAGATACGGAATGCTAACTATCAAGATGGTGTGAATGGAATTTTGAGCCCTGGTTAAGCTGTAGTGAAACTCAGCAACTAGCATTCCTTAAATAATAGATTTATTTGTTTGTTTCTAATTTTGTCAAAAAGAACAAAGCATTTTTGTTAAAAGAATGTTTGTGGTGATTTTTCATGAGCCTTGAGTAACTTTTTGAAACTACTTTCTAAGTAATACTTTCATATAAAAATACTCTATGTCATAAATTACTTGGATGGATCAAAAAAAAAGACTAATTAACAGTACAGTTGCTCAAATAGGCTGAGGCTGGGAGGATTTGAAGAGGAACTTTGAAAGTTAGGATGGTGGCACCATGGCAATGGCACCTCCTTATTCCTTCCACTTCTATAGCAATAGAAAGCCATGATCTTCATGGGTATTGGTGGTACAACATGGGGTAGCTTTCTTCATAGAAACTTGATACATCTTTTAACAACTCAATATAATTGCAATAGAATTAACAAGAGCATTATTTTTTTGTATTAAAAAAGTTGCTTAAAACTGTAACTTTAAGATTTGATTTTCTAGTAATACATCTTTGTGATTTGTTTTTGAATTTTACAAATTTCTAATTGCAGGAGTTGAATTTGGACTTAGTGCAATTTCCAAAATCTGTATATCTTAGGGAAATCCGAGTCATACCTTTAGGAGCAAGGGTCGAGGGGGACTTTCCCGGAGGGGTGCGTCTTGGTGCAACTAATCCAACAAAATTTCACATAGACTTTTTTGTCAATGATCTGAGCAAACCGGGGGCCTCTACATTTGAAGCTCTCGGCAGTTTAGAATATTGCCAGAATGGTCAAATACATATGGAGTGTGGTGCGTCCATTAATCAGCCACAAATACCAACAGATGGACTTGTCCTTAGAGGTAAGTATTCATAAGAATTTGATTTTTTTTCCTTGGAAATGCGAAATTCGTAATTTTTTAAAACATTCTACTAAACTTTTCTTTATTTAATTTTAACTAATTTTATGTAAATGTAATAAAAGACCATAATGTAATAAGATATTCTCTTTTCTAGGATGCTATACTACCATCACCTTGGCAGTTTACGGCAATTTGACCCAAATATTACCAGAAACAGCAGTTGGTACCAACCCACCATCTAGTGTACAACGTCAAACTATCACTCGCGAAGTTCCGACAGTACCTCCTACTGTGCCCCAAGCAGCAGATTGGAATCAAGATGGATCTAATCCAATTCCTTCCTACACGGGAAATGTAGCCACAGGCAATCCAGATTCATATGGCCCCACAGTATATCCAGAAAATTATGACAGTCAGATTTATAGAAATGATTATTATGCCAACGAACCTCCAAAGGATCCAAGAACTTATCACCATTTAGAGGATAACAATTGGGAGAAGGATCGAAGGGATGTGAGTTTAGAAAGAGATGGAGACAGAATTCGACACAGCCCTCGTTCTGTAGATCATGATAGAGATAGAAGGGATGGTAGAAGTCGCAGACGGTCATTAGATAGAGGAAGAAGCCGGGATTCGTCTCGCCACAGAGACAGGAGCCGGGAGCTCGACAGGCTGGAGCGTTTGCATTCTAGATCTAGGAGCAGAGACAGGGATTATATAGTTAAGGGAGAGTACAGGCAGTTGAGCCGTTCGAGATCGCACAGCCCGGATAGAGACAGAATGAGGGGCTTGTCTAACGATCGTGATTGGGAAAGAGGGTCATATAAAAAAGATGACTACCGTCGACATCGCGACGTTTCATACGATAGATCTCGTGGCGGTTCTTATGAACCACGATCCCCCTATGATAAAAGAGCTTCTTCGTATGAACGCAAATTACCTTACGATAAATGTGGGCCATCTTATGAAAAACGTTTGTCCCCTTATGATAAACGAAGCTCGTCATATGAGCGACGGGCCCCGTCGTATGAAAAGCAATCCACGTATGATAGAAAAAGACATTCTCCTTATAGTCGTATGAGAGGCTCCAGTTACGGCAGCAGATCCCCAAGCCGCGAAGATTCACGAAAAAGACCAAGAACCCCACCCGGAGAAGCCGTGAGGCGACCCTTATCACCGAAGGAGGGAGACGTATCGAGTCCTATAAATTCTATCAGGTCAGAAGAAGGTGGAGATTATGACAGAAGTGGAAAGCAAATTCCTCGTATCGATTTCTACCATCAAAGCTATCGCCATAAAAGTTCAATCAGAAGTCCATCCCAAGAGGTGGACAATACTTACACGGAACCGCAGCATTCCAGCCTGGTTACCGTTCAGATTGTCGACAGCGAGCCCGCGTCCAAACCGGTCTCCTCTCCTAATCGCGCCCAAGAGGAGGACAGGTCGATGGACGCAGAACAGTTCGAACCCATTCTTTCAGATGAAGACATATGCGATGAGCTAGAGGGTTCGTCGTTCATGGAGGTGGGATATGATGTCAATGAATACTGTGGCGTCGACGACATTATCAAGTATTTCAATCCATATACGGGAGATTGGAATCAATATGATTTTAAAAATAAATTACATTTACTGTCTATCGGCAAGGTGGAGAGAGTTAAAGACGTTTTGAACGCAAGCTTTGAAGAACTCTGTAACTCTAGTATAGATCTATTCAAAATTTATGAAATAACAAAATTAGCAAATAAACGTGACCCGAAATTTCTTCCAAGCACTTTTACCGATATCGATAATACTTCCCGGGAAGACTGGGTCCACCATTGCGAGCAATTGTTTGTGAGCTTGACGAATGTTTGTAAGGATACAGATATCATTTTACGAATATTTTGTACTTACAACAAAAACGACACGTGCGAACAATTCACCGATATATATAATTTATTAATTACATTCATCAAAATAGGATTGAATTTTGATTTTGCCTTAGCTCAGCAGCAGCCCACGTACAAGATAAGGCACATCAAATGCGGCATCCGACTGGGCGAGGCGTTGCTGTCCCACAGCCACAACGGACGAGTGATGGAAGTCCTGCTCAATAACAATGTAGATGTACCGATGCAGCTTATAGAATTGTATTCAAAAGAATACATGGCTTTGAGCATAAGACTAATGATTTTGAAATCATTAAACGCTTGCCTATCTTCTAAAATATCAATTGAACATTTTATGAAAGAAACTATATTCCCCAAATTTCACAGAAACGACGATACGACTGCAAAACCTATGAACGGTTACCAGGCTCTTATCAGTATCATGCAGACCAATCCGCTCGCTAGAATAAAATTTGCTTTGAGCTCGTTGTTAAAGAAACTGAATATGTACGAAGTGTTGGGAAAATTACACGATCTGATTTCTAACTTTAATAAAAGCGCGGGTGAAAATAAGTCCAGCAATACAGAGCCAGAGTTTTCCGAAACTGACATAGAATTTGTAATTAATACATTAGACGAGGTGCTGCACATGTACCGCTCGCGATGCTTCCACATTTCGCAGCCGAAGCGTTTCCTCCCGGTCTCCGCGCAGTTTGAGATAAACAAGGAATGTTCAAACGAGATACTTCTAGAATTTTTCAAAATACATCAAACTTTTGAAGTGTGTCTCTATTTGCTTACGTGTCCCAGCACCTGCAATAACTTGGTGATCACGAGCCCTATCCACGATCTCATTTGTGAATTGTTAAATTCCCATGATGGCCTCATTTTTTTGTACAAGAATATGAAAATGAGTAAATTTCTGTTTAAGACCCTGACGCACCCGTACGGCCAACAAAATGTTGAAGAAAACATCTTCTCGCACGATTTGAGTAACTACGACGATCTACAAATTTTAGCGCTCGAATTAGCTTATAGGTTAAAGGCGGTGTATTATTTACAATCAATATGTGATCTACAAGCCGGCGACGCGGATGAGAACGAGCTGATCGACCGGCTGCAGAGCCTGTACTGTCTTAGCTTCGGAAACATAGGTAAAACGGCCGTATCCGACGTCATTGTCATGGGCGATAACGCCGAATGCTTGATGGAGGTCTTCGAAAGTGACTTAAAGAACAAAAATAAAAGTGATTCTCAATTTAAACAGAAGTCACCGGCTAAGGGTTATGCGATCGAACTAATCGTTTCGGCGGTCAGGTTTTCGGCAAACGTACCGTTTTTGAAAAGATACGGACAGAGATTAATGAACGTGGCCAAGGAGCACGAGAAGTTTGAACCGAGTGTATCCAGCGTCTTGCAGGAGGTCATGCCGTATTTGAAACCTGCCGAAAAAATGAATCTTTTCATGGGAGACGACATGACGGCATGCGTCGAAGTTTTAAAAACGACATCCGAACACGCACCTGATCAGCCCGGTGAATTGACCACCTGTCTTAGAATACTGACTCACTTCTGTATTTCAGACAAGGAAACAAACGTGTCGTTCGTCTCGGAATCGGCCACGGAAGATTTCCTCGAACTTAAATACAAGTACAACGTTTTACAACTTTTTTCGTTGGACGGCGTCTCCCATTTGGTTGCCATCCTCGATCGTTTGACCGCGCATTTTGAGCAACCGTGTATGCACACGTCATTCTTCGCGTCGATGAAAGGTCTGCAGCTGGCACAGATCCTGTTGCCCTGCCTACGACTGCTGGACGAGATGCTGGCGAGGGTGGTTCGTTGCCGAGGATCGCGGTTTCGAGATCTGACGGCCGCCCCCGTTTTATTGAAAACGTACGGCCTGGCCAAAGCCTACCCTGCCGGCTCCATTGGATTTAGGACCGCGGCAAAGGCGGCGGAGGCCGCCGTGAAGGCGCTCCTCGCCTACGCTCAGCCGATAGCCGACGACGCGAACGACGGAGATTCTATCCGCCGTGGCCTGTGGACATCGCTGTGTTCCGAAGTGATACAATACACTATGACGGCGCCCTACACCTTCGTGTCCGGCCTGCTGGTATTCTCCGAGCTGCTGCCTCTGCCGCTGCCGATGCAGACCAAGTCGGCCCCGACCGCGCGTGAGCTGGAGGACGCGTCCAATGAGAGAAGGTTGTGGTCGGCTCATCTGCACGCGTTGACAAACGATTTGACAGATATGATTCAAATAATATGCATGTCGACGTATAGACCTGTGGTGCACATGCTGCGGCGCGTATGCGTCCAGATCGCCGACCTAGCGCCCAACACGGCCGCTACGGTCGCCCGCGCTGCAGTCGGCGCCGTCGTCAAGGAATTAAAACCCGGCGAGCCCCCTACCCCGAGCTGCGCCAGGGTTGTCGGTTTCTTGGCCTGCTTGGTGTCGCATGCGCCGGTTAAGTGCGCCGTATTGCACACGATGAATGGCGGAGGCCCGAAATCGACCGATTTACAAGTGGCGCTGTGTGGAGTTCTGAGTTTATCGAATCCGACAAGCGAGCAGGTAACCGCCCAGGAATTTGCCGCGCACGCGCTGGCCGCATTCTGCGACATGGAGGTCACGTTGATTCCTACGAACGCCTCGGTCGAACTATTATTGTCAAATTCGATCCCAAATAAGGAAGCCTTGAACGCATTCCTAGAGGCGACCGCGGCTTGCCTCGAATCCACAACTAAAACGTACGCGGTGGCGTCATCGGTTCTACGCGCTTATTTCGTAATGACGGAGCACGAATATGGCTTCCAACAGTTTAGAAAATTTATACCGAAGAAACGGGAGACGCTGGGAAAGTACTTTAGATGGGCTTTGGATGGTCTCAACGAAGATAGACCTGAATGTCTCAATCTGTACATCGATTTGATTAGGATCCTAAGAGTGGAGGAGGGCGAGGGCCCGGCCGGGCGACGTAGCGTGCTCACGGTGGCAGAGGTGGCGGACATGGTCGGCTACGCGGAGGCCGATCAGAGTCATCCAGCGTTCACCTTGGAAAAAGTTCTAAAGGTTCGTACATCATTTCTTTATATTTTCCGTCTGATTAGTAAAATATATAGTTGCCTACATTTATATTTGTGAAATATGTACTACGTGTAGTGTTTAAGCATATCGTCTTTATTCATTTTCCAATTCCTACTATCGTCATATAAATTCGGATAAATTTAGACATACTTAAAATCCTGCATTTTTAATTCAACTATTTATCTTAACAAATGTATCTAATCATCTTGTGTATCCGGGTCTAGGATCGGAATTCTGACGAAGAAGCTATATCGAATGCGAGCTTTCTGGCGACACAGCTGCAGAAGTTGAAGTCAAACGAGGAACCGGTTGTGGAGGTGGTCGAGGCGGCGGTGCCGGCGCCGGCGTCGCTGGTGGCGCAGTTCGGTCTGCGCGCGCTGCACGGCGCGGGTGACGCGGCGGACGAGCGCCTCAGCGCCAGCTACTGGCTCAACGTGCCCGCGCCCGCCGGTGACGACGACGTCAATGACAGCGAGCTGGTCAGTTCTAGTCTCATTCGGACCCAGTCGTGCATCAGAGAGGTTATCATATGCACTAGCACAGTATACTTATGCATATGACAGGTGTGGTGTGACGTGGTGGAGGTGGCGGCGCAGCAGCTGGGGCAGCTGGGCGGCGCGGCGGCGCTGGCGGCCGGCGCGCGGCGGCTGGCGGGGGCTGGCGGACTCGACGCGCGCAACGACACTCTACCAGCCGACAAGCGGCCCGCAGGTCACTCACACCATATGAACCTTCTTAAATCTGTTAAATGCCTCCTGTATTTGTTGTTCATATGGTATTTTCTTGAGTCTATATTATATATCTAAGTCATTGAGCCCAATTAATATTTTTTCCAAAAACCGATGCAATACAATGCATTTTTTTTAATTCATGTCCTAGTGTATGTTCTCTGCCAATACAAAAACCTAGTTTTTAAAAGTATAATCATGTGAATATGCTCATGTTGGCAGTGGCGTTGAGTCGAGTGCGTGCGGAGGGTGGAGCGGACGCGTTCCGCTCGCGCCCGCCGAACACCTCGCGCCCGCCCTCGCTGCACGTCGACGACTTCACCGCGCTGCACCAGCCCTACGCTCTCAGGTACTACCGCGTCGTCCTCACAACGCCCACACAGCATTCCCATAAAGCTACCACAAGGCCACTATGATAATAATAATAAGACCTATGACGGTAAGCGTACCGCGATCGCCCATTAACAATCGAAATATGCATTTAGTGAAAACTATGGACAAATTATTATCCTCATAAATGGATTCTAGTCTAGATTTATCTGATACCCATTCAATCCTCTATTGTGGGACAGTAGCTGCATGTCTTGTGGCTGGAGTAGGGATATTAAATCCCAGTCCAGGGGCTCGTCGTACAGATTCTCTCCCCGTTTGGCAGTGCAGGATTGAGCGGCGCATTAATGTAGCTAGAAGACTCATAGCGAAGCTTTTCTGTTTCCGGTCAGGTAACCACCGCCCAAAGATTATGCGTTTCGTGAATCAGGCGTTTGCTGGGACTGATATCAGACCCAGTGAATATATGTCTGGTATTACGGAACGCATAGACTTTTGGAA
>DWLR01000605.1:0-23857 GCA_018246295.1 Papilio alexanor hazarajatica | reverse complement strand
TGGCCAGATTTTAGAAAGCTGTAGTGAACGACACCGGCGCTAGTCCACCAAACACTCACAAGTAACTTTTTCTGAGTAAATTTTCGTTTAGGGCACGATTTGGCTGGGTCTCCAGGGTTCAGCTATTGCGACGAGCGCTTCCGATTATCGTACAGTATCCACTTTCATCACAAGTAATGATTCGATTTAAAATCCCTTCATTATTATGTCGGTTGAACAAAGTAACACAGCAGTCGATTCGTGTTTGCAAGTTTGATTCACTCAATTCATGAGGTACCCATCGTTCAAGTTTTTTTACATTCCCGATTTGCTTCAAGTGGATTAATACAGTTTTATCGCTTACCCCAAAGCCTGCAGCTATCTCTGAAGTGCTTTGAGATGGATTCGCTTCCACAATAGCCTTTAATTCTTAATTTTCCACTTTGGTCTCCGGCCGGCCACGGGGTTGGTTCTGAAGGTCGAAATTTCCAGAACGAAAACGTTGAAACCAAAAAAGTACCGTGCTTTCTTTTGTGACACCAGCGCCGTACACATCATTAATCCTTCGCCCTATTTCTGCAGCACTGGTGCCATGGTAGAACTCGTACTCGTAAATATACCGAAGTTTTCCATTGTGCGGTAATAAGTGACGCCAAAGAAAAAAATAATGAGGAAAAAACAAATGAATGACTGTTTTGAAAACTCAAATGTACCAGCTAAATGAATTTATAAATTTGAATTTGGAATTCTTAACCAAAGAGGAGATATATCAGATAAAGTGGTCAGTACGACAAAACGCTAATTTCATATGTAAGGACCTAATATTATAGAATTCAGTGGCAACCCTAGATTTAACACGCGTGAAATGCGCGAGACTGTAATTACTAATATACAAGATTATTATTCTTTCTTATTGGGCAGATATAATCAAAGATTTAAATCCTACCAAATGTATTTCTTTGTACCATCGCTTTTTACTATTGTAAGTTTTTTTTAATAATTTATCCCCACCACCTCAGCCTATGATCGACGTCCTTTTCTTAGTACGGTAGAACATACTGCGATCGCCAACACGCCTGCCGAGCGTGACGATTATGGCACATTTCCTACTCAATGATGCGATCAATGGGGGAGGCCTATGTCCAGCAATACTTTATCTATCAAATTAAAATTAAATTACTTCGTCTCGTCTCGTCGTTTGCAGCACCGCGTGATAGTCGTTCTGATTTGTATTGTAAACTTTACAGCGGACAGCTGCGGCGACGTAGCGCCCTTGTGTACATAATTACAAAATGGTGCTACAAAGCATCTTAATATATATATATAAATCTGGATAGCATCTCGTTAATACGATATAATGAAACAAAATAAGACATATGTTTGTTTTAGGTATATTTTCTGCCAGTTAATGGAGTGAATTACATGAAACTGTTAAAATATACCGAGGACGCAGACCAAAATGTAGCTGATACGAATCCAAAAACAAGCAAAAATCCTATTCCAAATGTGAGAAAAAGTTTAGGTAATAATATTCCAGGGCTTAAATTGAGCGAAAATGACTTGAATAAAATTTTAAGAGGTTATAAGTTAGAAGACTATCTTAGTAGAGACGAGATTCATGAAATAAAAGTAAAGCAACTTACTGATTTCATTCAAACCCATTACTTGTCCGCAGAATATTTTTATGATGAAATGCAAAGAATAGTAAAACAACACGAAATCAAGGATGATCTGAGGAATATGGTGACATATTTCGAAAAGAATCCACATTTAAAACCAAAAATACTCGATGCTTTTAACAAAATTAAAGTAGCCAATAAAAGTAAACCTGACATTTGGTCGCTCAAAACCAACAATCTTGCTGCTTCATTAGACGCTTCCTGGTATAATTAAGTGTATTATTAAAAAACTGCGTACCTATGTTTTGTATTGATTCTCATTAAATTACCTAATTAAAATCATTAATGATAAGTCTTCAACAAACTATTCTACAAGTTGATGATAATGACCGGTTGAAGGTGATCGATGACTTTGTTTTATTATTTTCCCCATCCGAACTAAGATTGGGTAATTTCATAATAGAGACTGACAGAGACACCGGTGCCCTGGTTTTTGTTTGTCCGTGCCAAAATACCCCAAGACCTCTTGAAAATGATAATCCTTGGTCCGCGGATGGTTGATGATCGAGAGAGTTCCAGAGAATACACTGAGTCTTGAGAGTCAGCTTTCAATGTGTTATCTTTGATATCGTCATCTGATACAACTGCCAAATAATAAAATTATAGAAAAAAATATGCTAGGAGAATATGTCTATTTTTCTGTCTATTAAAGTCTGCAACTCCCAAATGCTTATTCCAGATGCCTATGTGTAGCAGTCACTTAGGTGACCGCTTGCTCGTTTAACACTTTCTCGAATAAAAAAGTAAGTGGTTTTTAATTTTTATAATAACGAACGACTATAAATATAGCATATCACAAAAAATCCCTGAATTGCCTCCTCCCATAAAATGAAAAATATCTTCATCAGTCAATTTTTCAAGACGATTTTTAATGGTGATTATATTAGTTTAAAATAGTTGAAAAATCACAAGATATACTTTAATGCCATCAATTTAAATACATATTAACGTTAAAAAGAACTATCGTTGACTTTTTTATATAAACGTATACGGTATTTGCCGCGAATCCTTGCGATAATCTAACTGAAGTTGGCAATAAACTGCACCTGTAATTTAAATTAAAACTGACGTGGATGGCCATAGAGTCTATGGCATAGACTCACGATCTAAATCTATGGAAATTGCAGACATGTTTCTTTCTTCATCGTAACTCCTACTGTCTTGTGAGTTCGTCTCGCTCTTTCCTAGCGAACTACGTACAATATATTGTCATGTAAATTCAAACACAGAGTACGTGACCAATATTATTTTAATAAATTATTTCCCTTGTCCCTTATTTACAACGTAGAGTAGTCGCGATGAAAATTGTTGTAATACGGATATCAACCGGTACAGTTTTGATCCGGGTGTCAGTTTAGCTTTCACTATGCCCTGTAAATGATTTTGAATATAAATACCATTTTATAAACATCATTTTACGTAAATACACAATATACAATTCTTATATATAAATATAAGAATTACAATATCATTGTCATATCCGAATAGGATAAAAACCTCTAAAAAAATCTAGAAAATAAAGAATTACAATAATTAATATAGCTGTTATTAAATAAAACGAAGTATCAAAACGTGCAATTATATGGTATTGACTTTATAAGACCATAGCGTAATCCTTCCTTAATAAAAGAACAACAAAGCACCTGCAGGTTTTCTGGTTTATATCTTAACATGATCGCTGGCCTCCTTAAAAATTATTCCTTATTTTATGTTGGAAACTGGACATTCGTAAGTGGGTCCCTTTTAATTTTAAAAGTCATTGAACCTGGGGTTTCAAAGGTTTGATTTTGATGTTGGTAGATTTAACACAAGCCCTGTTTGGGTTTGAAGGATTAATAATAAGTCGTACTGTGGCCATAAATGACATAAATAAAATTGATTTGAAGTCGGTTTTGTTTTTGTTAAAAGAAAAGACCAAAAGACGTAAAATAATAATTAGATTAAAAATCTTACAATTTCAGGAGTGTATTTATCTTTAGATCTTAACACGTTATCAGTAGGTATTTGAACGTCCTCCTTCCATACGGCGTCCCAATAATCCTTAAAGCAAAATATTTTTTCAATTCTTTTTTGACATTTTTTTTTTCATGAGATGATTTGCAACGATTTTAGTTGTCGAGGGAATGCGTTCGTTCACTGGGCAGAATAATTTAATGATGCAGAAGTCAATACGATCAGGATGGAGAGTATCCCTGTTTATCTCTTTAGTGGTATACGCAGGTTATATGGAGAGATAAAGGCCCGCGTTTGTGGTGACTATGAGGACTTGCATAATGAGCGAGCGAGCTGATATCTAAATAAAAACAATATTGAATATGTTTTTATATATAATGATTTGTGAAATGTTCAACGCTGTTATGTCTTACCCCAGATCTTACAATGGACCTCTTTGCTAATTCTTCTAAGGGATCGACTACAGTATTGGCTTGACGGGCGGCGGACTCTTTTGCTAAGGTCAACACTAATTCTGGTGGAGCCTGCGGCACACAGAAATAATTATTTTTATTTAAATTTTAATTTTAATAGCTAAAACGGGAAGAAACACAGCGTCAGTAGACAAGATAAGCTACTAATGTTTTATATGAAATTCTGCGATGAACGCTGCGAGAAAAGCATTATGAATTAAAGCCTATAAAACGCGATCGAGGCAGTGGGCGTCTGCTAGTGTTAAATATGAAAATATTATAAGTACACATAATTTACCTTCATTGGTACCAAATAGTTTTCATTTGTTTGGATTGTGTTTTTCTTATTTTGATTTCCCTGTAAATAAAATATCGTTGATTGTTTGTGACTCTTATAAGTTATAAAAGCTCACATTAATGAATATAAAAAAAATCATATGTTAAAGAAATTTAATTCAAACATAGCTCCGAAAATAATCATCAAGTGTAGACAAGGAAGAGGTATTTATACTTCTGCGTTTCGTCAGTTGGCCCCCATCACTCTCCCCTTTTCATTCCTCTTTCTCTCCTTTTTCTTCTTGACTCCTCTCTTTCCCAATCAATAAACGAGCGTGTAATGATTTTGATATTTAGCGACTGTCATTTAATACTAAAAGAGCTGTTCTATCTAAGCTCTAGCTATCGATCTATATCTGTTTAACTTTATTAAAAAAATGCACGCAACAAAATGCTCACATTATCGTACGGATACTGCAGTACAAATCGTCTACCGTAGTCGTTGTAACTCCCCGATTGGCGGAAGTGGACATTCGACCCCAATAAATCGGTTACATCTCCGGCCAGAGATTCAATCTCGTACTGGGCAGTTGGTTCCTTTAAATTAAAAAAAAAAAGTTTAAATCTTAAGAGTAACTGCGGATACCGTCATTGTCTTTGAAGCACCGTCGTTATTCGTTTCGTATTTTTCCCCGGAGTGTTTATTCATCGCATCAACATATCAGCTAGGACACCCAGGGAAAGAATACGAATTTATTGAATCACTCTTCAAAATTAGCCCGTTTCGGCTGCAGAAGGTCACAATGGAACGTATATTTATTTTCACAATATTTAGCGGCAGTTACATAGTATTTTCATTCACCTTTATTCTTTCAAAGCTTGCTGCGTTACTATTAAAACGATATGGTACATCTTCGTATCTTTGTATTTCTTCATATCTTGATGATATCTAAAAATTTGGGTTTAACATAAACCAAGAACCGACTACATACTTAAACTAGCAAACTAGTGAACAACCGAGCTACACTAAGAGCTAAGCGTTAAAATCTTTTTAAAAGATCCTTTTGCAAAATGTATAGCAGAATTTCTATATTTGAACTTAAATAACAATATTGCAGATGATTTTCTTACCGCCAATTTATTATGTAATATATCAAAACATACAAATAACACCAGAAGGTATTTCATAACGTAAAAAATTAACGTCAGTTACGTTCTTCGTGTATCTGGATTGAAGTTGTCTTATATCTTAGAAAATAATTACTAATCAATTTTTACGACCAACGTATTTTGATTTCTTATTAATTTTTAAGGATTCTAATTTTATTCATTTATTGTAATCTTTTAGATTCAACTTTATAACTTCCCATATTTGGTGAATCCCGAGAAGTCTGAAGTTTTTTCAAAGCATGTCCTCTTTAGACTGTTACATATATGCAAAATTACATCCAATAAAATGTTATTTAATTACATTTTACGTAAAAATATAATAAAAGCAATTTTTTCATTTTTTTTATTAATTATAATAACGCCTATAATCCAGTAGAATAAGCAAAGATTACGGATTTCCATTTGGTGTGATCTTGTCACACCTCTCCTGCCTCTTCTACATCCATCCATCTGCGTAGATGCATGTATGCGTATACATGCTCTTAGATTATGGATAAAAGGAAAAAAAGTTTGGAATGTCACTAACATGATCGATATAAATTTACTGGAGCGTTTTTGATCTTGTAAGTTTAAACGATAGAATAAAGTGTTCTCTAATAAATGGCTGATTTGTTTGATTTATTTCTTTGATCTATTTAAACTCGCGTCAAAACTCGTTTTCTATAATTTTAAATAAACGAACAATGCAAAACATAAGAAAATAACTATTTAATCATCTATATGCTCTTGCACAAATGGCAACAATTTTATACATTGACACATTCTTCTAATTGGAAATTGACAATTTGACAATTGTGAAAAGTCAGCTGAACAGTGCTTTGTTATTTATTTATTCTTTGAAAATAATTTCTTTAGGCGAATTACGTAAAATATGTCATGACTTTATATCAACTAAAATTATTTGTCGACTTAAGAGATACGTGATGTAGTGGTCTATATTGTACCTGTTAATTTTTAGTATTTATTAAAATTTTACAATGATGTTTGGAAGGCCCAGATGCAGAGAATGGACTCCACTGGCCACTCAGCAATTACGTTTGAGGAGCTTAATCCAGGTATATTTTAATCATTTATATAAAATGAAACGCAAAGCAAATTTAATAAAATATCCGACTTACGACGTCATATCTTACGAGTTGTTAGAAATGTATCAACAAACGCCTACACTTTAGGTGGGTGTGCTGTTATTATATAGATATACGTAATGCGTTCGTTATACTTTAAAAATACGCCATTGAACCAAAATCATGTAGAAGTACATCATCATCAAACTAAAAACTCTCTAATTTGAGAATATTTGTGGAAATATATTTAACTTGTCTGTTTCGAAATAATTCACAAAATTATTCCAAGGGAACTAAAGTAATTCATCCTGTATTCAAACATTTTTTTAAAATAAATATCAAATATCATAAACTTGTTAATGTCTTCTTTGGTATCTTGTAGTAATACTAACGAGATAGACGCACACTTTTGCTTCATTTTTGCTATGTGGTATTTGAATGATCATACTATAATTTTTATGGAGCATGCATTATAAGTTTGAAGTTTTTATTCATAAATGTATAGCACCCTTACGTGTAACCCAGAGGGGTAGGCAGAAATTAAGGATTTCCATTTGGTGCTATCTTGGCACACCTCTTGCTTCTTATACATCCATACCTTCTATGCATTATTGCTTGTCAGTTATGGGTACTCCTTATATCTCTTTTCTTTAGGTCATCATTAACTACCAACACTGCCACTCACTTTTGCAACATTAATTTGCCTTAAAACTCTCTCTTTATTCATCATTCCAACATGCTCAAACCACCGATGGTTTTATTAAATTAAGGTTAATTCAAAATTTAAAACAGGGAAAAGCCTTTCGTTTTGTTTTGTTTTGTTTTTTTTTTAGAAAAAGAAAGCAATTCCAGTTTTAAGATGGTGGATATATAATATCCCATTAAAAGATACATATATAAATAAACTTCTTAAGTTTTAAAAGTATTTCATGCAATTCAAGCACCGATTATATTAGAGGTTGGTCATATATACTGGAACAGATTTTGATACTAGGTTTCACTCAATACTCCTAAATACTGAGTATCATTGATCCAAATTAATGCATATTGAGTATTTAGAAGTATGCAATTCTCTCTCTATAACTATTTTATAGTCTATAAGTATTTAATACTGTAAGATTCCATTTTACAGTATTAAATATAAATACTATATAAGTATTTCGCACTTTTCTATAACTATTTTGTGGTTTATAAATATTTAATATTGTAAGACTCTGTTTTCGTTGTATGGTTTTGCAGTGTGAGCGTTGTTGGTAAGGTTTATATTGTAAAGTTATTTACGAGGTTTTATATATAAAAGAGATTTGTTGGACAAAGAAGGTTGCAAAATCAAATCAAGGATAGGTGGAACAGGATCGTAGGAGTTTTTTTTGTCGTCCAATACCACTTGGAGACTTTTTTGGATTGGGTTTTAGAGGAAATCGTGTTTTTCGTTTTCCATCACATATAAAATCGATACTCCTAAATACTTCTAGGAACTAGTATTTGGAACGCGTATTTGTAAATACTTGTACTCGAAATACTAAGTACGCAATTTACCTAGTAAATCCCATCTCAAGTTTAATACATTTGTTATTTACTTACTACATATATATTTATGGTAACTTATTTTTTATTAGTTTTAATTCAACATACTAAATTATATTGTAAGTATAGTAAGATGTAACAATTTTTTTTTATCTGTATTGCACTGATAAATTAAAATTTGTATCAGTTCATACAATATCATACAACATATAAAATGTAATATGTTGGGCTTACCACCTTACTACCAAAATGATTTGCGCTCTTATGAACATTTTATGAAATCGAAGGCTTTTGAAATAATGAAATTTTATCATTTCTAACTTTAATTTAATTTGTGTTTGTTTCTGAGCCTGCAGTAATTATTTATAAAATTAATTATTTTTATATTATTTCTAATAATAATTGTTTTTCCTGTTAACATTGAGTCATAGTCTGTTACAGTATTTATGTATATTATGTGAAAAATATATGTATATGTGTATTTTTTTTACATTTAGGTGAAGTTTGGTGAGTTTATTTTGTTATAGAAATTACATTAACATAATAAAAAGTTAGTAACCTATATTTCTTGGAAAATCCACTAAATTCCACATTATATGTTTTAAAGTTCATGGGATCTTACCACTTTGATTTACAATTTGTGGAATAACAAGGTGTACACTTTGTACACAAGTGTACACATTTGTACTCAAGTGTACACTTTTTCAAAAAGTCTTAATCTACAGGAGGTTTGTGGTAAATTTTTTGTATGATTTACAGTCCGACTGTACTTTCCTTCTTATATTTACAGATTGTAGGCTACAACATACGTCCGCCCGAATGGTGTACCCACCAATGCAGCTACTATCTGACGCTCCATCACACCACCATGTCAGCGCCCTTTTACACCAGCGAGAGGATATCATCCCCACATCCCAAATGGAAGGAGATTGATCCAGGTATTACTATTTATGTTACTGCTTAAGTTACTGAGTCAAGGTAAACTATTAAAGAGTTGTAAATTTTTCTGTCTATTTAATTTTTTTTTTAGTTTAATATTTTATTAATAACGAAAAACTTACAACTATAAATATGAAAGGATCTTAAAACCTAGTACAGTTTTGTCTAGACACTTAAGTACTTTTTATATTTGAGAGTGATTTGAATGTTAAATATGTTGATGATTAGCAATAAGAATAAAACATTTAGGAAGCTACTTTTTTTTAGCTCTATCCATCTTAAAAATGATATTAATATTTTAACAATGTTGTTGCTATCTCTTTTTCCACTACAACACCTCACAGAGGCATTGCTCGTAACACAAGTGTTGTTATTTTTAGGAGATAAAATTCTAGTATGATTATTATTCTGTATACGACCAGTTTTTAAATGATCTCACGTTATTGCGGAAATAATGCTATTTCACGTTTTCGTCCAAAAAAATAAAAGGACAAACTTGTTCCTAAACACTGTTAATGGTTATTAATAATTCGCGATAAAAATAAATTTAATAAAACCTCGTAAGCTACTTGACTTGTTTATGGAAGAAGAAAAAAATGAGTAAATGGTTAACATGATTTACTGAAACTGACGCTATCAAAATTATTGTTTTTTTTATGGTAAAGAGCCAATAAGTGAGATAATACGATATTAAGTGATAGTGCGACTAGGATTTTTCTAGGTTTTTTTAAGGTTACCTTTACGTAGGCAGAAGAGGAATGCCTCTTACGTTATCTCAATTATATAACGAGAAAGTATTGGACATTAATAAAAAAAAAACTACACGCCGGTTTTCTGTCAATGTACCGACTTCTGCTTAATGTGTAACTGCGTAATCTGCTTACTCATGCAACGCGTCATATATTTATCATATTTCACAGTAGATTTGAAAATTAATTTAATAGACGATTGTAATTATGTACTAATTGTCCCACTGAACTTATATATGAAATGATCTGTTAATTTAAAGCGAATGACACATTGCTCGCGTCAGATAAAGGTGTTCACTGACTACATCGTTCATATAAAATTTAGTAATAGTAACCATGACATTTTGCATGGGAACCGACAACTTGCGCAAGCCTCTGTGTGTCTACCATAGTTCGAGAACATTCGAAAGATAAGGGGGCACCGCACAAATGAAAAACCTATATAGTGTACTCGTGTGTAGAAATGGCTTAATTTTTCTCAACTTGTATATTTTCCTATTGCTAAAGATTAGATAAAGTCTTTTAATGCATCTAAGATATCAATAGGGAAAGTCCTCGTTTCATCGAACTATTTCCCAAAGGGACTTTTATCTCAAGTCGGCATATGTAATTTGATTGAAATATTTCATCATTCGATTTTGAAAGCACCTTTATATTTTTATCATTGCTGAATCACTCGGCGTCACCCGCGTACACTTCGACCCCCATTCGCAGACACATTTGAGTACGGAGATATTTTTGTATATACTCTTGTTTAAAGTATAACCTATGAGTGTAATCATATGACTAAGACTCGAAGCAATAACACGATATTCAGTCCAATGACATGCTTATGAAGTGAGTCTACAGTCGACGAAAAAGTTTTATTAACGTAATTTAAGGCTAATTTAAATTCATGTTTAAATTTTTCATTCCAGAAATAACTCAAGTTATGTCCTCCACCAATGTCGTTATCCGGATATGGTGCCACATTTTCTTGCCGAGCAACACCGAAGATAAATCGGATAACCCCCGAGACACCGTCATACAAACGTGGGGCGTGTATTTCAGCGGTCTCAGATATATCGGGGCAAATTTAGCTTTAAATTTCACATCGGACTGCTTCAAAAGCAACACCCTCGTATTTCAAATGCAAGGTGGTTACTTCTGTTCGTACAAAAGTCTCAAATTGGATGTAATTCCTCCAGAGAACGAAGTTGAACACGGATCTCTGTCTTCCGACTCATCTGGCAAAACTAATTTATATAAAAATATAATCGAACCGAAGTTTATACGAAATCATAGATTAATTAAAGAATCTAGATCAATTTCACCCGGTAGATACACAAAAGTCAGTGACAAAGAGTATTCCAAAAGTCACAGTCCGGTCGATAGGGGTTTTAAGCAGAATTTCCCAACTCTTAAAACATCAGCCAGCCTAAACACATCCATTAATCATCTAGATTGTGCTAGAAGTAGAGAAGGCAGTAGTGAAAGGAAACGCAATGAAACAATACAAATATACGAGCATTCGCCCGAACTTTTAGAAGTAAAAGCCAGTGATATAAACTGTGATAATATTAAAAACACTTCCCAAGAGGATTTGTGTGGTAGCAGAATTGATTTAAGTGAAACGGCCGAGAGTTACGATTTAAGAAACGAAACGGATGGTGACCCTAAATATCGGTATTTGGCTTTGAATTTCCTGAAATCCGAAATACGACCTAGCTACAATGCTAGTAAGTTACAGAAGCTGCATCTCTTACAATACTCAATAAAGAAGAGTCAAGAGGCAGTTCAAGAGATCAAGGAGAGAATCTATAAAAAGTCTGCCCTTACAGATGAGAATTGGGTCCAATCTAACAATCAATGCTATCTCAGACAAAGAAAGAATAGATCGCAGAGAAATTTATTTTCTTGTGAAGAGAATACCTTTGACAGAGAGAAGTCATCTTCTCATAGTGGTTTGAGTGTCAAGAACGGAAAGATTAAAGACGAAAGGCCGGTGTCTAATGGTCCCAGACTTGCATTGAAACTGAATGACCTTTTATCTTTTAAGGTTTGTACCACATTATCAAATATTATTTTACCCATAGACAAGAAACAAATGTGATAACCTTTTAGTGGGCAGAGGAAAAGATACACAGCGAAAAGTATATTTCCTTTACCCATCTATCCTCCCCCCATCATATATTCTTCCCATTCCTTTAACCCTTATTAAAAAAAATTATGGGAAAATGAAGAAGACTGAAATGTAGTCTTCGGCAAATCAAACGAAACGCAAATTACTTCACGTCCATATTCAGTGAAATCGAAAGACTTCCCATACCGACCCATTTGTGCAGCAGCAAAATATTAACACAATTTCGAAAAATTGTACTATCTTCAGCGCTTATATTTTTATTATTAATTAAAGATACTATAATGTCCACAGTCTAAACCTTCTCCCTTCCAAAGGGCAGAGCATGTGAGACTTACGAAGCAATTGGAAATTTTGCGGTTCAAGCGAATAATTCTATCCGATGAGCGAGACAGCAAGCTTGCTAACATTAGAAGACTGAAAGAGAAGCATAGCAAGTTATTTGAAGAGAACCAAGATGTCGGTGAGTATAGAAGCAAATTGGATTTATCAAGTGAAATCGACTCGGAGATGTCCGGCTTTAATTTTGTAAGACCATCTGTGATGATTGAGAATATGCATTGTTACCACTAAAATTAGAATAATAGTCAAGAGTTTTTAATAATCAACTGCTGGAAACAACTTCCACAAACAAAAATGTTGGATAAGTTTTTATAAGAAGAATTAATTTGAATTACATATAATGCATTAAATATTAGTAAATCCAGAGATATAGTAGATTTCTCATGCAAACTTTTCTTATAATTTTTTTAAAGAAAACCCAACGGCTGTTAAGTCATCTATACGTTCTCATCAATAAAGACATGTTAATAATTAAAATCTTAAGATTAAAAAAATTATATGCAATGATATCAACATCTTAATATTATGAGGTCTCCACATGTCATTTTGAGTTCCCCTTGATGTCATATTAGTTCATAGGAAAATTCAAGGGCACTAGGGACTTTATTAGTTGCGTATTGAGTGGCAATCGGAAACATACTATTTTATTTATAAAAGTTTTAAACATACACAGGTTCGGAACTAATGCAGAACTATCACACTCTATCGCGGCGTAACGAGGTGCTGAAGGAGGAGCGACAATCATGTGAGGCGCTACGGGAGCTGGCTGCGCGGAGCCACGCCGCGCTCGCCCGCCGGCGGTGCGACCTGCTCGCTCAGCTGCACCAAATATTCTACATCGAACAGGTGACTCCAACTTCCGAACCTTTCTTTTCTTAAAGAGGGGAATACGTTACGTATACCCCGTGCCTTGGGGTAGACAAACCGGTAATGTGGGACTCTCCTAGGGAGCATACCCACTAAGGGGTTTAGTGGTCTGTTTCCCTCTACTTCACTGTCCACCGGGACGAAGGCACACTGTATTCATCTACACGTCTCGGTGATTTCCTAACCTTTTTTTTTAACGTGTGGAAGATGCAAACCTTATCCATGTGGGGCCTTATGCATAAGGGGGTCTGTGGGGCTCTCCCACGCTCAAAGTTGGCCCGTAACTCTTAAGGAGGTGGCCATACCCAATAAACACCACACGTTCCCTCATGACCCTTGTGGACGTCACGGGCGCATGACTAACACGTTACACCGCGACGCCCACTGGTCACCCCGGGATGGGACCCCGCACTGCGCCCCTTACGGGGCGCTGCGCCCCAATAAATTGTGGCGCTCCTCGAAGACGACACCATGCAATGCAGGTTCGGGATTCCCCGCCCTCCCCCACTGGTGTAGCGCGACATCATGTCCCTCTGCAAGCAGAGGGGTAGTGAGGTCGTGCTCACCCACGTCCCATCCGGCGACCGCAACCCACCTAGTGGGTCGCGCCACCCCGGCCCGGGCTCGTGCCCGCCGCCCTATGAGGCTCACCCTCGCCTTTCCCTGTCCTGATAAGGACGGTACTGAGCTTTTAGGCTCACCCTCCTCAAAGACGCTCGCCTTAAAGGCGAGCGCCGCCCGCTTGTGCGAGCTCACAAGTGGGCCTGCTGGATCGGGTCACCAGCAATCGGAGTCACGGGCTCACCTCACCACCCTCGATTCCTCCCGGTGTTTGGTTCGCGCGGCTTTCGCCCTACCCCGGCTCCACTTAGCCGGGGCGTTCCTCTATCCACCACCCGAGGACGCGCCACGTCGGAGTTCATCTCTCCGCCCACTAGGACATCCTAGCAGGTCCGTGGATGATTTTCTAACCTAACCTAACATTAAATCCATGCATCAGTGACCCGGCACGGGAGGAGTCCGTGCTGTATATTTTTGTAGATTGTCCGGTTTTTGCTGTGATAAAATCTGAAACAGAAATAGGAATTAATGGAAAAATAAATGAAAACAATTTGAGCAATCTAATCAGTAAAAAGAGTCAAAAGAAATTTACAATTTTTTTTTTGACTTAGTATTGTAAGTCCTTGGTCTTAAAAGTAATCAAAAGAAATAAAGTATAGCATATATTAGAATTAAAAATTGTACTTATTTTAAGTAAAATATTGAATTTTTTTATATGAGTAAATAAAGATTATAAAAAAGTCCCCGATCCAAACATGCTAGGAGTTCGAGAGGGCGGCATACCGCTGCTCAAAAAAAAAACTTAACGTTAAAATGTTTAATGTAAAGTTAATTATTAATTGATAATTAGCCCTATTGCAATTGATTTAGGTATTTATTATTTTATCGTTTTGTTACTTTTAAACCAATTATTTATTATTTACCGCTCTATTACTACTGTTTTAATTGATATTGTGTTTAGAATAAGTAAAAAAAGAAGAGAGAGGAAAACGAACCTAAGCCTAACCCAAGCCTAAACTATCATAACCTAACATGAAAGAGTTAAGAAATAAACCTTTTTAGAAGCTAGAGAGAGAAAGATAGTAAGAGAGAGAGAGAGAGAGAGAGAAAGGGTAAGAGAGAGAGAGGGCTACCGAGCCTGCTATTCAATTATCCTCTTTAAAGTGATAAGATTAATGTTAACACACTTATGAACATTTATCATACAAATTGTATGTGCTCTTTGAGGAGGATTATATTATTTTCTTAATTATGAATTTATATATTAATTATGTGTTTGGCCTAAACCATTACTGTCGGTTTAGATATTTTCTAATGTTTGATATATTTTTCCGGAAATGTGTTCTTAATTTCTACTTCGGGTTTTATTATTAAACACCACCACCACCACCACCTCAGCCTTTGATCGTCCACTGCTGGACTTAGGCCTCCCCCATTGATCGCATCATTGAGGGGAATGTGCTATAATCGGCTATAATCAGGCGGGTTGGCGATCGCAGTATGTTCCACCGTACTAAGAAAAGGACGCTGCTGCCCGTCCTCCGGTGGTCATTATATCCAGACTCAAGACAAACAGACATGTTGATGCACACAAATGTATGTCTTGGGTCTCGAATGGTGGAATCGAACCCACAATCTGCGGCGCGAGAGACAAGTGTCGTGCCACTGCGCCAACTGGTCAGTCATTATTTTTAAAGTCATTGTTATTAAACAAGAAGCTTGAAATTATATATGTAACAAGATAAGCTGTATTTAATACAACTTATCTTATTACTATACTGACTATTATCTTTTTTGGTTTTTGACATAATTATATTTGCATTTTACGATTTAATCTACTTCTAATTTTGTTTTAAATTACTCTTGTAATTTAATTTTGTATACACACTATTATAGACGTATAAAAATTGTAGATTGATTGTGATATTGTAAGTGTAAAATGTACCACCGACCTGTCATAGGTGTATAAAATAGTACTAAATTTGGTTAATTTTACATAACTAGTTTATGAGTGTATACTAGTGTTGATCATTCATATAATATTATAAAATAAATAATAGATTTATGACCACACGCTGTCATGGAACACCATTGTAAGCGAGTTTGTCAATCTGGTTTAAACAAACCAATTACAGGCATTTGATCTTGTAAATCGTTGGGAGATGCATACATCCAGTTGCCGTATTTTGGTAATGGATAAAAAAAATGATTATCACAATGTCACCTGATTAGACGGTCCCATTTTTGTTTTCCTTTTCTTCGGTTTTCTTTAACACATATATATTTAAAAAATCTGATTCACCACAATTGTATTAATTTAAATGCGACTGTATCACTTGACTAACTTCAAAGCTTAGTTTTATTTGTAGAAATTATAATTGGCACAGAACGATCCATCGACGTGGCGTATAATCGGAGTGCAGCTGCCGATCTGCGACGACGAGAGCTCGCGCGGCAACGCTCTCAGCGACGCAGTGGCCGCCGGCTACGTCGCGCAGCTGACCACCCTAGCTGCGGCTGTACTCAACCAGCCGCTACGGTACAAGATCACGCTGCTGGGATCCGCCAGTAAGATACTGGATACAATGCCGGACCTACCTGATCCCAAGTGAGTATATTAATTTGTTATTTTCTATGGTTTGATTGATTAACAGCAATTGCGGATCTGGGATTGTGCTTTGGTTTATTCAACAGCCATCATAACATTTTTTTTTTACTTTTGGTTTATTGTATTATACAATTGGAATTTTATTTACCGTAATACATTATGTTTCAGTATTCCATTATTTGCTAGAAGCGGTGACGTCACGCTCTTCCGTTACGGAATGTTTCTGTTGAACAAGTGCATAGCACAGTTGCTGTGGGGCAGAGGATTGTCAGTCACCGACATGAGGCCGACGCTGAGCAATCTGCAGCGCCTTCTGGTCACACCGAGTAATTTGTGAGTAATTTGTGAGAAGATACATCATCCAGAAATTGTCATTTTTCTGCTGATGAATAAATGAATACTACAGTGCCTTTAATTTAGATGTTCTTTACCAAAAAACCAAGCTTTCTATGTAGGCATTGATGGGGTGGCGTAATTGTAACAGGTTCTAACTTTTATCTTAATTACAGATCGGATACTTCCAAGTTATTTGGTACATATCGGTGGTTGGCAGGCAGTCAGTGTCCCAGGACGCAGTCATTGCGGAGTCTGGTTGCATCCGAGAGGGGGAAATATCGACCATTTAATCGTTTCAAGGTAAGATTATTAGGGAAGATGGCTATGATCTATCTATAATCTCTATTGTTGATAGATGTATGATCTATCAACAATAGCAATAATTTTTCTTTTAAGAAAAGTACATAGAGTTATATTTCAACATACATCCTATATAAGTGCGTAACCTCTATCATTGTTATAGTATATTATACATTTCCAGGAAACCGTGGATGGTCAGTCACCCCATTCTATGATGAGCATACGAGGCCATAAACACTCCCGAAGCGTAGGCAGCTGTCAAGATGATCAGGTAAAAGTCTTGGAATCTTATATGTCAAAACTGTTAATAAAAACAACATCTCACAAACTTGGTAATAATCTACTTCACCTTGTCGCAGTCCCTAAAATTCTCTACAATTGTTGTACCACGGCAATTTTCGAAGATTTATCATTCAGGCCGCGTGGGGCGTATACAGCCCCACACTTCAATGATTTAAAAAAAGTTAGACTTTTTATAATTTAAATATGTATTAGACAACAAAGCAACAAATATAAATTTCATTTTAGAAGCAAATGAACCAAACTAAATAAACACCAGCTTGAAATCAAACAGTAATTGTTGCTTCAGCGACGCGCGAACTAATGCCTGAGTTAACGATAAGACAGTCAAAAAAAATTACATATACATGATGTGTAGTTGCCTTTATTTCAGTGTATTTTTTTTTTTAAAGAATTCTTAGTTTTTCAATGAGAATTTCAAATGGCCTAAACGGAAAGTGCAGGGGGTCGTACACGCCCCAGACGGCACGGAACGTGTTAAATTTAAGACTCGTATCGATCATTTTGTCTTACGTTTTGTACTCTAAAATCTACATTAATAAAATGGTAACCATCAAATGTCAGGTTGGTGGATATATTCTATAAGATTTTTTTTTAACATTATATCTTTACTATTTTACTTCCGTGAAGAAGCGTCACGCTTAGCCACATTTCGTTACACGACAGAGATGAAAAATTTAACTTGAAGATAAATTAAAAGAAAGGTTAGTGATAAAATTACTAAAAGAAAACTATATTTTAATTTAAAAAAAATTCGCTGTCTCTCTCTCTCTCTCTCTCTCTCTCATTTTGTGTTTGACACCGAATCTTTGTTTTTTTTTCGAAAAACATAAAACATTCGTAACTAATGCTAAAACTATATGGTTAAGAATCAAAGGAATCAAAAACTGAAGTAAAAGTCTCGTGTATTTTGTCTAGAATCGATCTAAGTACATTCGCCTAATATGTATGTGTCAACTTTTTTTTTATTTTTAGTTTTGGTCGGCTCACAGTACGTATAAACGCCACCAAAGGAATCGTTCCGTATCCTATTGAAACTATTTATGTATGTATTTAAATCTTGATTAATAGTAGGGTTGGCTATACTTTAAAAATTTTGTGTTGGTCCTCTTGTGACGTTTTCTTTCTTTGCCTCAGTATTTATATCACTTGGTGTGGGTAGTTAGGAAATGTGTAACTCATAATTGTAGCGACATTAACCTCGTAGGTTTGCTATTAAGCCCCTATTTGTGATTTAGAATAACTATTCCAGCATATGTGAGAAAAAAATCGTGATATGTATTTAGAGATCACTTGGGTTTATTTAGATTTTTTTCATCTAGAAGTACTTTATTTCGTATCGTAGGGGGATTGTATAGAATTAAAGTTTAGAACTAGAAGTTTAGTTTAACAGTGGTAGAGTCCGCAACAGATGTTCTATGCACGAATGGCCCGCTCGACCGGTGAAATACCACGACCTCACAGAAGACAGGCGTGAAGTAGAAGTTTTCTGCGTTTCGTCTGAAAAGTGAGGTGCCGGAGGCCTAATTTTAGTCCTCTTTCCTTTCCCACCCTTTTCTAATAAGGAAAGGATGGGAAGGGAAGAAGGATTTGATGGCGAAGGGGATAGATAGGAGAGGGTAGTGTTCATTTTTCTATATCTCCCCTTCACTGTCTATTAAAGGTAGGCAACGCATCTCCAACTCGCAAATGCTTGTTGCGATGTTTGGGTGAACACTGATAAAGGCAACACGAGCAGTTATTTCTTAAATGGACCGACTCTATTAAGGAGTTATCTACAACCATAATGATCACGATTGAATGAATTAGGCATTTTAATTGTTTTTGTCTTTCGTCTTATAAATGCTTCAAAGGACCTCCTCGTCTCTGTTTTCCTGATTAAATTTGGGGATAAAGTATTCGAATGATCACGTATCTTCTTAGTTTTTGCACTGTATGTAATTACTTATATATTTCCTTAACTAGCTTATTGTCACAATCTTTTCATATAAATGACTTTTTTTTTTCAGGATCTGTCTACGTTAGCTTCAACAACATCAATAATGGGTAGCGATTCAAACATATACAATATGAAATTAAACCAGACAGATCCACAATCTGGCCAACACTGCCTGAAAAGTCACAATTCGGATTCAGAAATATCGAGGTTTGCAAACGAAGAGTGCGTAGCTCAAACTAATTCTAGTGCAGGTGTGGTTTTTACTCTGGGAGGCGATAGCACAATGATCGATGTGAAAACGGAGAAATTAGTTAAAATATCGATTAACAATGACGATGAATGGTCGAAATGTGTCGACGAGAACGTGAAAAGAATCTGTACAGAAATAAAAGATTTCTGCTCCAACAGAACGGATCAAGAAACTGGACATAGAGATATAGAAGTTGGAAGCGACGCAAATAGAGTCGATGAAGATATCGATAGAGAAGCTATAGCTAAATTGATCGATGAAAGAAAAACTCACGATATAGAAGACGATATAGCCGTCTCTTGCGATACATGTGAAAACAACGGAGACGGCACATGTGATATGGCCTGCGCCAATAATGTTAGAGAAGTTATAGTGATACCAAGTGCTGAGGCTATATTAGACTCTTGACAGAATAAGGCGAGCAATGATAAATATAATGATTGTGACGTACAATAATTGTAATAAGTTTGGCATCATTGAAATTAAACTGTTTCGACCGTTTTTCTTTGCCCTCAAATACGACTGACAGTAAAATACCCAATGAGTTTTTTAGGCAATCTATTACCTCTATTTCTACACCCAAGTAGTAAGTTGTAAATTACTGCGCACCAATTGGACTTCCTGGACAGTCATATTTTTGTTTACGTATACGAATTGTTGAAAACGGTTGTATCAATTAAATGTATTCTTCCTTTTCGCTTGCAAATATTTAAAAAAACATATTTTCTGTGTAAATAAATAAAGCAAATGTAAATTCCTCGAACCACGATCCAGAACTATCAATATTAGCTTGTTTCTATGCTTATTTTTATCCTTCGTCATAGTCTTACTTTAATTAATCGTCTTTGTTACATTGATTAAAGCTTTAAAAAAACCAAGTTCAATATAATGTCAAGAATTACAGATTTAATTATATTTTATAATGCATGTATTAAAATTTTATAATGCACCATGTATGATACGAAATTCATTGAGAGAATTATTTCTAATTACATTAGTAATTTAAAAAAAAACAATTGGACTGATAGATATTCCCATTCTTTTATTATTGTTGTAGAATATGTATTATAAACAATAACATTTTCACTTTTTTATGAAATTCACGAATATTTGTCCTCGGACATTTACATAAAAAGTGTAAGTCAAATTTCGTAAGAGGCAAATTAATTTTGGTGTAGGGAGACATGTATCAAGTCAAATTTTAAAATCAACAACTTATTGTAAAATATTTCCAAGTAAATCCTCATTATAAATATAAGATACTTATTTATCCTTCAAATATTTTAAGAGAAATCAACAATCGCACAATAATGGCCTCTTTAATTGGTAAATTTGTAATACAATTTGAATACAAGTTACGCCAAGCTTTTCCATCTTTTAACTCGGCTGGTGTTACTATGACGGAGGATCTTAACAAATGATTTATTTATAGATAAGAATCGTTAAACTGATCGGTAGACGGTGGAGGAACGACTGCAGATAGACCAATGTACCACTGAGACTATCGCCGATTTGATTGCAAGTTTTATGAAAAAATCTGGAAGTATACATTTTAACTTACTTGTGATAAGATGTATAGAGGGTTGTGGATATCGTCTTATTTATATAAATAGTTTGTTTATGCAGGATCAAACAAAAATCTAGAAAAACTACTTAATATTTAATAAAAAACCTAAATACATTTCGAGTTGGTTCGTCGTAAGTGCATTTCTGAACCCCAATGGCAAATCGAAATATATTTATTTCGTTTAATTTTTTGTATTATAAGTTATGCTATAGCTGTGATGTTTCTATGTAAATACTGTTAAATTGTTTCCGATTTCCCTTAATAAATTAGATTAATGTAAAATATTAGTTTTTTTTTTGGTTCACACATAGGCGTCTAGGGCGTTAACGGTGATAATATTATTATATTTTTAAAGTATTTTTAGGATAATTCACTAACTTTGTATTATCATACTTGTTTGTCCATCTCGAATATCTAATTCCGTGAATTTTTTTTTTTCGATGTCTTCAAATATTTCATTCATAATAAAAAAGTGCAAAGGACCAAAACTATTCACCGAATAAAGTTGATGAACGTTGCTAACATAGCTCGTTGTATTAGTTTGCTTAGACAGCAAACGGCAGCCTATATATTTATTAGATAGACCATGAAATGTCTGATATGCAAACTCATCAAGTCACAGTGATGAAAATGAATTAACGTTTGCTACTCGATTTTAATACATTAGATTAAAGGTTCCATTACCAATTAGATATTTTTATTTGTCATGAAACAAATGTAACAGTTAAAAATATATAAGTTTTTTTTTTAAATTGGGAAGGTTGCCTAATTATATATTTTAATTTCCTTTCTTCGTGTTTTAGGGAGATCAATTTATGATTGTTGATATTTTTATTTATTCTTTTTGCTACTTCTATGGCACATTCATAATTGATTCAATGAAACATTGTTTTAATTAATTTAATAATACATTTTCACGTCTGTTGCCGACTGCGTAAATGGTAATCCATTATAATTATACTCGTAACTTGCGTGAGCAAGTTAATTGAAATTGTAAAATATTGTAAAACACAGTAAAATATTAAAAAAATCATGTTTTTTTTATTTTATCCCTTAATATAATAAAGTATGAATTCTTTCATATTTCCTATTTTTCCCGAAACGAGCGTAGCAATTAAGATCAGAATTTTGTGTTCAGATCTTGCCAGAAACAACCAATTCAAATAGATTTGAACCTTATATAGCGCCATCTTGTATCTTTGTCGTACTGTTTTGTTGTTAAAGATAACCGTCATACTTCAAAATGTATGACGACGCATTTTCCTATAAAACTAAATATCTTTTACAGAAAAACACGTAGTACACAAATACACATACAACAAATAGTACTAATAATATGTTCATTGTTCGAAATTGTAATCAAGAGATTACTATCTTGTAGTCACATAAATTACAAATAGACGAACGAAATATCAAGGAATAGAAGAAATGAAAAAGAATTAATTTTATAATAAAAACCAACTGTTCCTTATAGCGTAGGTGTTGGTTCCAGGTTGGTCGATGTAAGTCTGCGCCCTGACCAATAAATTGAACCTTTTAGTACGGTGGCAAGCGAACAATATGACCGACATATGAGTAAGTGACCGCTACCCATATTTTTGTCGATTCTCTTCGAACAATATTACAGTTTTCCTTTTTATGTTAGAGGAAAGCAAAAGAGCAAAACAAGTGGCTCATCTGATATTAAGAGGTTATTAAACAATTTCCGCAGCAGTAATATATTTATGTATTTCCGTCAAAGTTGCGTATGCATTATCTGCCTTTTTAACCTCTGATACAAAAAGATCTTTGGTTTAACTTTTTTTTTAATTCAAAATCTTGAAGATAGTAAACCCATTTTCTAGTTGTTTACTTTTTAGATATCAATATTCCTATCGTTCTCAAATACATTAAAATTCGATCTCAAAGACAAAATGAAAAATAAATCATCTTTTTTTTCTGATTACTATTATTTTGCAGAAATTAGAATATTCCTTTAGCCTTAACGCAAGCATAGAAGCGGCCGGGTTGTGTTATTCATTTCTTAGGTAAACTATAAAATTGACGTCCAATATTCGCAGAGCTCCGGCAGGGCGCAAAACCATTTATTTATTTTCGTAAAACTCTCGATGCGACGTAACGCGGGAGATCAGAGTACGGTATCTACTAGTCTCGCCCAGAGAATGTATAAATAGAAAGAGAACACAGTTCGAATGCTCGCGTTCTAAATTCAAAAGAGTCCGGCGCCCGCGTCGCCCGGACATATTCGAAAATCAATTTTAATGTAGTTATTTATCGATTAATAATCTGGAAAGGCCACATACGTTGTGTTTGAGGTTTGTGAACATTAAATTGTGTTTTTGTGGGTGAAAATGTGTGAACAGTGCAAACAGCGGTAGATTGATTACGGATTGATCTATATTATTATTGGTAAGCTTTTTATTGCTATATTTTACAGCTGCCTTCTTTAAATTTTTATAATTTAAATGTTAAGAAACGAGCAATGTGTTTGGTATTGCAAATGTCACGCAATTTATAGATGATTATAAGATCTTGCCAAATATTTCAATGATATAGAATATTCTAGAATGAAAAATAAGGATATTGGTAACATATCATTTGTTAATGTATTTGTAATTACTTCGTACACACCGACAGAACATTAATTACAACTTTACAACCTCCCAAATAATAACTTTGAATGTTTATAACTGTTATATAATGTCTATTAAATCCTGACCACAAACACTCATATTGAAAAACGACGCAAATATTGCATGAGTTGTGAATGAGAACTTGTGACTAGAATATTGAAAGGTATGCTTCGGTAGTTCGAGCATGCTGAAAGGATGAATGACGGGAGAGAAGAGAGACTATAAAAATCTATGTTGTAAAAGTTTG